>CM032398.1:8313192-8377981 GCA_019049475.1 Eueides isabella | reverse complement strand
TTTCTCTCCCTTAGCTAGAGGTTCGGTTTTCAGGCGCCGAAGGTTTGCTTTTGCCCTTCTTACTTTGCTCTCGAGGTAGATGTATTGTGTGAGACTCGTTATTGACCAAAACATTGCCCGGTGGACCACCCACAATTGTAGGTCCACTACCAGACTGTGCACCCTCATGCGTACTTGGGTGAACGCTACTGGCATTAACACAGTTTTTTCTAGGTACACACCCACTAGCAAAGGCCTAATAGAAAGGCCACTGAGGCCTAATAGAAAGCATTAATAGTTGGGCGATTGGCGATATTAAAAGCCCTTGGTTTCGAGGCTCTAACACACCGAAATTGCGCACCAAACTGTAACTTTGGGCTATGCAATGGACGTTAGTAAATTTCACAAGGATTGTTTTCAAAGGAAGTTTGTTTATTTATCGCATCTGTAAGATGAAAACAGGCTTTGCCTGAAAAGAGTATGACATCCGTACAGCGCAAGATTCAATAAAATCATAGCACAACATCCTACGTACTAGTGTCGAAGTATCTGCCACTTCAATTCCTGCACCATCACAATCTTATACGGATTACGAAGTTTCACGATCACTACTTGTAGAAACAGTATGAGTATCATTTAAACAAAAACAAAATAAACCCTTCAAACAACAACCCAGTAAAAGAGCTGACACAGCAGATATTCCACAAAGGAATGTTTGAAAATAGACCTCGATCGAACCCGTGCAGTGAAATTCCAACATTTGCATAATCACTATCGGAAAATATACATAAAAACATAAAAACTACTTAACGGAGGAATCTGTCTGGTAAAGAAAGATCAGATCTGGTCCTAATAGTAAAGATGGTCCATCAAAACAAGCAAACCTAAGCACATACTGGCTAGCGCAAGCTCAACCAATTTGTTATATTTGGGCTATGAATGTATAAATACGTGGAATACAAACAACGTAGTACCGAAAAGTTAGTAGCAATTTACATCATAGAACTTGAACTCAAGGATAATAACAAAGAAATATACCAGGTTGAGAGCCTTCTAAATTGTGAAATATCCTTCGAATTACAAAGGTAAAAACATGAGATCCCACAGTGTGTTAAATGCTAACAATATAGACATACAAAGGGTTATATGCCGCCATTACTAGAAATGTGCTGGTGACCAATGGTCAGTGGATTGCTCTAGAAAAACCAGATCTGATCAAGTTAAATGCATATTATGTAACGGAAATCACCCGATAAACTATAAAGGTTGTCAGGTATATAGAGATCTACAAAAAAATCTATCCATTCAACCTGAATTGCCAAAAAAACGCAAAGTAACGTGACAACTTCAATTCCACCAAGTTGAACAGATAGATTATCATGGAAAAAAAAACACAAAGAAGACATACAGAGGTTTTTTTTTAGCTTCACACTGTATCCCGCACGAGGCACGGTAAGCAGAGGGAACCCTTCCCGGGTTCCCATTTTCTCCCTAGTGTTAAGACACTCCGTTCCACTTCCGTTCCCCACTTTTCGCCGAATTTGAGGCATTGCGTATTGAGTGGCAGAACTCAACGCCGCGCTTTGCCTGAACCAGAGCGAGGAAATGAAACATTAAATATTAATTTGAAAATATTATATATTTCATTTCCTCGACTGGGGATCGAATCCAGAACCTGTCGGTTACAGTCACACGCTTGTGCCGCTGCACCACGACAGGCCTCATATCACACATATCAGGACGACATATAGAGATGTACTAATAAATAATCAAATCACCACAAGATACTGTAGCGTTCCTGATAGCTCAAATGACATACGGGAATAAATGACAATGATGAGACAAAAAATGCAACACTTCACATCTATGACAACTGAACTAAATCGACATACTTACTCCTAGTATCAGAGACGCAATTTACCAAGAAGAGCTATTTTAGAGCGCATGGAATTACTTCCGAAATTAGATATCTGCTTCTGTAAACTTCAAATTACCACTTCAAAATTAATCAAACCTAGAAGGAGCCAATGAACATTTTAATCAATACATCCAAGAAGTCACAAGACACAAAAAACATCCAGTTTTTGGTATCGCACTCCACGTACAATTGCTTATAGCTAATAATGTCTATTTTAGTAGTTATAGATATTTTCGGATCTCGCTAAAACTAAACCCAGAATCTCATGTTTTTGGCTTTGTATCTCAGTAAATTGCTTAAGCTCGTTACCTGTTAAAAAAAATAAAAAGTTAGTTCTTATTTAATTGTGGCCGGTATAAAATATGAAATACAGTTTTGTAGATCGTTAGATTGAGTTCACCATATGATATAGCTAATTGAAAGTTTCCTTTTTCATTTTCATACTTTTGATATCAGCGTCATTTTAAGCAAATTCAACTGTGACTGCTCCACCCATTTAATTGAAATTTTGTGCTATCAGAAAGTAATATTACGACAACGAATCGAAGTATGTTACTATCTCTGATAAATTTGGAAATCCTCTTACAAAGGAATATCTAAGTCGTTGATTTTATAGCTACAAGTAGATGCTAGCTACTTGACACATGAAATAATATGTAGTATGTATGTATGTACTTTTGTGTTTAGGTATGCAGTGGATTTCCACGCTATTGGCCCTTGCATGTTGCTACATAGCACCTGTTCTAAAGGCTAAATCGCTAACAATTATTCAGTGATTTATTTACAGCTTTCAAAGAGTGTTGGAAAAAAACTTTATTATATCCTCATATTGCTGTTCCTCAAATGTTATTGACCTTGTTATGTCAGTTACGGCTTCAATAACTTCTTTTATTTTAGCCTTAAATAGATTCAAGATAATTGATTTTATACTCTAACTTACGAGGGAAGGTCCAAAAGTTCGTGGAATGTTGAGAATGAAGTAAGGGTAGGGGCGCCGAGTTCCACCCTGATTGCGTCGTTCGTTTACGAACAACAAGTCAATCCGAAAGAAAACTGAAAGTATTGGAAAAATGTAACACCTTGTGATAAAATTCCTTACCAAGCAAGGAAAGAATGCTCAAACCATTTTGTATGAATGACTCCCACCGTTTATAAGGAACAGTAATCAATGATTTACAAATGACGATCTCCACTCAGGAAGGCCAGTTGAGGCCACCACATCGGACATCGTCGAAAAAGTGGAGAAAATTGTACTAGAGGCTGCCCGTTTGAAGAAAAAACAATTATCTACATAAGTTGGAGAATCAGATACCACCATTTTACGAATCCTATTACCGATCACCTGGGTATGATAAAAGTCAGTGCAAGATGGGTACCGAGAATGCTCACGCCGTTTCAGAAAGAGCAGCGCGTAGATGTGTCACAGAGTTTTGTGGAGATATGCCTGCACAGGTTTTAGACCGAATTGTTACGGGATATGAAACATGGATTCATCACTTTGAACAAGAGTCCATGCAACGGCATTAACAGTTAACACCACCGCCAAAGAAATTTAAAGTGACAGAGTCGGCTGGAAAGATGATGATATTAGAAAAAGGATGCCATAAACTTTCCCCGATGGAGCGGCGAGGAAAATTGACAAAGGATATGTTGCTCTTCCAAGACAACACGCCGGTTTACAAGAGCAGAATTGCAATGGCTGCTCTGCACATGGGTTCGAAACCCTAGTTGACCCACCCTACAGTCCAGACCTGGCCCGAAGTGACTTTTTTTATTCCCCAATTTAAAAAAAAGACTTATGGGGAAGGAATTTTTCCGACGACAATGAGGTAAACGAGGCTATTTCGGCTTATTTTGACGGAAAAGATAAAACGTATTTTTATATAATAAATACTTGGTTTACAAAAATTTATTCATAGGTCTAATAAATGTGTTGAGCTTAGGGGTTAGGTTAGGTTATATCAAAAGGGATTATATTAAAAAGGCAAAATAATCTAATAATCTGTCGTATATATAGGAGAGAAAGATGTGGCGACAAATATTTCTGATATTTTCTTTTATTTGCTCTTTTCTTTTTGACAAGTAATTGTTATTCTATTGTATGTAATTTTTAAGTAACGCTTATTTTATATTTATGAATATGAGTTGTAATTCCTTATTATAAATAACCTTTAAAATTGGTCAGTACTTAAATACAAAAAAATATCTAAAAGAGAAAAATAAGTGATACTTATCGACACAGGAATTAGAATTTGGGTCAAGAGAAGATCCATTTCAAGATAGCACTTTGTTCAAATTATGCTACATACTTTTAAAAAATATGTAATATATATGTTAAGTAAAATGTTACAATAGGTCGATTCTCGTAGATAAAAGTTAAGTTAAAATTAGTCACGATATTTTGACACAACATTATGTTTTCACTGGTTATTCAGTTACTGAAATTTCTAATAATTAGTTTATGACATTATCGTTGCCAATGCAACGTTCACACTAGATAGTTTATTGTAACAGTTTCTGGTTAAAATTACGAAAAGAAATGTTCTCGTAGGTACACTAAAGTTTTAGAATATGTTTTAAATGTTTATAATATTTATTTTAAGCAATTATATACAACTTGTTTTAGCTTCAAGCATCACGCACTTTTCGTAGCCCGCACATGGCAGGGTAGATAGCGGGGACTTGGGAACCTAATTTTTTTCTGTTTCGCTCCGTTCCGTTCCCTGCTTTCTGCGAAATTTGACATAATGACGTTAGGAATTCCTTTCTTTATATATTTTTCGCAATCAACAAATTAGATAACAGATGTTTTTTTTTGTATTTAGTACAATGCATACGCGTACAGTATGCTCGCTGATGACTGGTGCGCTAAACACTGATGCAAAAGGGTTGCCTATTAACAAAATCATAGTACAGCTGGAGGACATAATTTATTTTATAATATTGTATAATATATAGGCCCCGCTAACAAAATATCAAGTTCTATCTGTTTAAGTAGCAGATTTTATCTTTACTATTTTATCTTTAATATTACAAAATTAAGTACACAGGATATACCCGTGTACTTAATTTTTTAATATTATGTGCATGTTGAGTACCTTCCATTAACGTGTAACGTTCATTAAAAATATATTTTTTTACGATTGATACAATCTTTTGTATTTATTCTTACCGGGTTAGTAAGTATATACCACACACAATATACCACATTAGCACGTATGTAATTGACTACCGTCACGCCCGCGGCTTCGCTTACTTGAATTACGCTTACTAATCCTTATTCTAATAAAGTATTCTAATAAAGTTATCACGTTTATAATAATATCTATACATTAAAAATAAAATATCAGATAAACAAATTAATTAAATGTATCAATTTTGTCGAACTTAATATTTAAATTGACGTAACTTTGTTATTTATCAAAACACTAAATGCTAAAAGTAACTGCATTACATACAAACAAACAAGAATTTTAAAAATCTCTGTTTTGGGCCCTATATTGGAATATTGGAAGCTGTATTTGCTGTTTTTTTAATATACGTTTAAACAGACAGCGATGACTTACCGATTTATTATAAGTAAAGATAAGTGTTAAAACAGTTAAATAGACATTATTTGTGTTATTTTAAGAACATATGATTCTTTCAAAGTTCAGTAAATATAGGTGTAGTAATAGTAAAAATTGTTTATATAAATAAAAATAAAATATCCTTCATTCTTCACTTAGTTATACCTACACTAGTTCAAGAAAAAATACCTAAATATGCCACAAATGCTTGGAGCTACATTCATTTCTACTGTCCCGAAAAACTATAGAATCTATACGGGACAGACAGATAAACATTAACAATGTCGTTCAAATCAAAATCTAAGGAATCATGAAAGCTCATCCACATCCATTACTGAAAATAAAATAAAATATCCCAGGGATCCCAAACAGACTCCCTATGTTCCAAAGATCCTTTTAAACGAATTACATATGAGAAAAAGTCAACGCGCGCTGCAAAAAATCCAAGCAGACCTAGAGACTTATTTGTCATGCGACTAAACAACAATCAAAATACTCAATAATAATTTTAGAACCAGCTCCTGGTTTGATATTTCAGAAACAATATTTCTGACAATGTTTTGTATCGGTTAACAGATCGAATATTTTCCTCCATTCAGAAATCAATAACGAATAACTAGGTCGGAATTCGCATAGTGGATCTTTATAGATATTGAAGTCTCCTTAAACTTACACTTTGATTGCCCCAGGCACTGCGCTAAGCTCTTCACTTTGTATATTTTTGTTCATTGCCTCCAGGGATCGATTTTTATAGTTTTAATTGTTATAAAAATGTATATATTCTTAAGAACAAATTTGGTTTACACTCTTAACCATCGATTTAGTTACATGTGATCACTAATTCACATCCATACGTGCGGTGAACAATATAAACACGTGAAAATACATCCACACATACCATTATCCATATATGGTTTTACACATTTACACATGACATCACACGTCCACTTATGTAATCACATGTGAGATTACATGACATGTGTTTTATATATATATATATATATATATATATATATATATATATATATATATATATATATATATATATATATATATATATATATATATTGTTTATGGATGTATTATTTGTATAAGCAAGTTATTTTGCCTTCATTAGTTTAAAATGTGCTCAAAAATGATTTCTTTTTGAATCTCTTGTAGCAATAATTTTTATTTAGGTCCACAACACATGGCACATGGCAAGGTAGGTAAATGGATCTTGAGAACATTGTGTAAGGTATTGCCTACTAAAAGCCGAACTCAACGCCGTGCTTTGCATTGTTACCAGATTAAAATATTAATTTAATTTAACTTTCTCGAGAGAAAAAAACACCTCATGAATAATTAAATAAAACAACCATTTATATCTATCATAGTGTATTCCAAAAATATAATGTTATACATAACATTGCTTCAGTTAATAGTTAAGTCAAGATACAGTAACTGTTTACAACCGTCACTTATAATTACTAAAAGTAAGCAATGATCATCTAAACAGATGTCAAATATATTACAAACATGGAATATCGGAACTATTTATTGTAGCCATATCCATTACAATCTTCTGTTGATGATTTATAATAGCTTAAGAAACTATTTAATTGTAGACTTATTAAGTTCAAACTTATGCATTATGAATAAAAAAACAAATATTTCTAGCTACACAACGAATTTTGTAAAAAATACGATTATTAAGTAATTAAGTATGTGTAATATACATATGAAATGAAGTTCGCTCCTGGAATAAAAATAATTTTGAAGTTTTTGTATATATATTATTCGTTATAATAAAATAACAAAAAAAAAACTTAATACAGCAATACATCATTAAAATCAATTAAAGTCCAATGCAGAGGTAATATATATGTATTACTCAAGTATAATAAAAAGAAAAATTAAAACAATATATATTGAAATAAAACAACAAAGTCAAGAAAAAAGAGAAATTGGCAGAAGATTGTATAAGACATTGAATATTCGTACTACATGACAATATAGAACTACTGCAACTTATGGCAACATTAATAATTATATAATTTAAAAACAATCATGTAAAATGTGACGAGTATCAACTAGGTACATTAGAATTATGTTAAACTATTGCATTGTAACGTCCATATACATATAAATATAAGTTCAAATCCTAACAGGACACAACGCTGAGGTCACCGACTTAAACACTGACTAAAATAAAAAAAAAACTTTTTCTTTTATTATTAAGAATTAAATTACTACAGATATTGAAATATATTGACGTAACAATATGCCAACTTTAAATAAACATTATTATTTGTATATAAAATAGTATATATTTTATGAATGAAGCGCCCAGCCCAGCCCAGGTAAGACAGTGGTAGTCAGGTTGAGGGTCGTGTTGAAATGAATACATTGTGTACGTGCTAATATAATTTTGACTAGTAAGCACCAATTGACTAACATACATAATTATATCCTTAAAAAATATTTACATATATTTAGTGGCTAATAAAATTTAGCCAATACAAAATTGTTGGGTCGCGAAAACCCGATTCAATCGCCGCACCACTCACTACGGATAAAGTTTCACGAGAACAATCTAGAATCACGTTTCAATTGTTACGATGTTTTACTTTTTAACCCTATATAAACTAAGAGGTATACAACAAAACTTTTGAGCGTTAAAAGTTCAGTTCGAGCCCTAAAGTAATATAATTTCAATGATATATATAGTACATAATATATATTATGTGTTAAGAGTAATATCTTCTGTATTCTATATTTATACACTGAAGCGAATATATTATGTTGGTAATACAATGTTAAGTTGCTAAGTTATACATAAAAAGTTATATTCGAATCGAAATATAAGAAATTCGGTGGTACTTATGCTAAATTATTTGCCGGATAGATACACCATATTTTCCATGTTTTTTGTTTACCTGCAACATATATTTAGAAATTAAATTGAATATTCATTTTTTCACGAAATTCACGAAGCTCATAAATATAAAGAAGAAAGTTTCAGTGAGTAACTTTTTTAAATAATTCATCCAGAAATCCTCAATTATAAATAAACAACCTTTAACACTGTATTATTATTATTATTAACTATTAAATGATATTTACAGCACAGTCTGTGACCACGGTCCGAATTGTGCTTACAGTGCTAACGACACTGCTAACGTGCGGTCCGATATTAGTGAGTGCGCCAACATCTGTTAGCAGTACTAATAATTCGGACCACTTGTGAGCGTGCTTACTAACTTGACAAGTTAAACATAAGCTAACAGAGAATTTTTAGATAATATAAACATGAGTGGAGTATGTGATGTGGCCGATGAAGATTTTAAAATGCCTTTGAAAGCATTTTCCGCAATTGAGGAAAGTGACGATAGTAACATTAATGTGGAGGATATATTAAAAGACAAATAAACGTAAATATAACATCAATGCTCACGGTGCTCACGCTCCGACCCGTCACCCTTGTAAGCACTAGGTAGTGGCCGCCCAAAAGTTGGTTTTTACTTTTAACTTTTTGTCTTACTTTTTAAATTTTAAAACTGATGTATCGTAAAATATAAATAATAAAAATAATATTTAAGTTTCTTAGTTAAATGCAGAAAGCGACAAAACACACAATATAAACATAAAAAAATAAAAACATCCATCCAAGTGTATTTAAATTACTCCATTCAAGGTTAAAAATTAAAATCCGTAGTAATATTTAATATTTATATATAACCTTTTAAGTATTTTTACTAAAAAAAAAACAAATTATTAATAATCGAATATTTTTGGTAAAATAAATATATAAGTTCTCATTACTATTACAGTTCTTATTGAATGGTATTAGAGTATAATTTGGAATGTGAAAAATATTTTTATTTACGATCTTGCATACCAAAGGAATACGGAATGCCTTATATTCGGGGGAAAAGTGGGTAAGAGAGGTTCCCAAGTTCCTTTGTCTACCCTGCCATGTGCGAAAAACAGCGTAAAGGTAAGTCATTTTTAAAGTTATTACCTCATGAAGTGAGGTAGTGTTATAATTTAGAATGAACAAAATATTTTCTAGTTTCGAATTACAGTCCTTGTTTGAGTGCGTGTGAGTGAGATATCGCTATATACGAAAAACAAGTATATACGTTGTAGGCTCACGAAGCGTGTTCAAAATATAAAAATATCAATATCACATCAATGATGGAATGAGCACGTAAATGAACAGAACAAAAATAACGTTTAAGAGTTCTAAATAATGAACAGAAGAAAAATTTAAAAAAAATGTATAAACTTCTAGCTATCTGCAGTTAAGTTTAGTTCGTCTCAGCCGTCCTCGTAATCGTTGTCTAATCTGGTCTATTGTCTATCTAGTCTGACAGATTGCAACAATTGTCATATAAATAATACTCATTCGGTTTTTACTAGAAGATATTTTCCTTTTAACAATCAAATCTCTTACCCCAAAGTACCAGGCTAGCACCTCACATGTGGAGGTTGCTGTGTGCGGGGTGTGCGGGGTGTGCGGGGTGGTGGGGCAGCGGCGGCGCGTGCACCAGCCGGCGGTGGGCCTCAGTGCCCGTGAGCGCGGCGACGGTGACGCCCGCTTGGTACGCGGCCGGCAGGCGTATGTGCCGCGTGCGCGTGCCCGCCTCCGCCCAGCCTGAGGCTCGCCACTCCCGGATTACGTTTGCTACTTGACCTGATTGAGATAATCTGCGTTAATTAGCAAGTCTAAAATATTTCTATTTTATCATAGGAGAATAGTTCTCTATTACTCACTCACTCAGCTTCACGCTGTATCACGTACATGGCAGGGTAGGCAGAGGGAACTTGGGAACCTAGTGTTAAGATACTCCGTTTCCCACTTTCCGCCAAATTTGAGGCATTGCGTGTTGGATGGCGGAACTCAACGCCGCGTTTTGTGTTGTACCAGAGCGAAGACATAGAAACATGAAATATTTAATTTGAAAATATTAAATATTTCATTTCCTCGAGTGGGGATCGAACCCACAACTTGTCGGTAGTAGTCATACGCTAGTTCTGCTGCACCACGACAGGCATCAAAAATTTTTGTCTTTATAAATCACGCCAGTAAAGCTTTTCTGCATTTCCTTGTGTTTTACCACAAACCAATTATAAGAATCGTACATTTCTTTTGTCTTCCCGTATACAGCAGATTAGGTAAAGACAACCAGATCAGATACATAACATCACACGCCCCGCTCAATTTTCTTAATATCACATATTTAGTGTAGAAACTCAATGCCATGTTTTGTCAAGACATACCATACATCAATTAGAATATAAATTATTCCCTCAAGCGACAATTCAATAACCTCCATTGTCATGTGTCCAATACACTGTGCCCTAAGTACAGTAACGCATGATTAGGATAAATTAACTTTACAATAAAACTATATGAACTTACCGAGAACATTAAAAGTATGAAATCGTCGGTCAGGTACAGCCATCAATGGAGTCAAGTCTGTGTTCGCTGTAAACCTAGCGAGAATATCTCTACTTTTAACTAAAAGTACAGAAGGAGATGTTAATTTTGGCCACAACATTGATTCTCTTATGCATTCTACGGGATTCGTTAAATAGACTCCATGGGGAGATACACCAAACACCATCTGATGGTGCCACGCATCTGGTATTTCGCCTTCGCAGCCCATTTGCAAGTTTAAAGTCAGAATCGGAACTGCACCTTTAATAAATTATAATTATTTTAATGTAATTACACATATAATTGACAATTTTTATACATAAATGTTAACATTTTAATATGTATGACACTTTTGCAGAACAAAACAATTTTATTTCATTCCTCCTTCCATATATCCATACAAACAAGCACACACATGTACAAACAAATACGGGCACACTCACACACTTACGCTTACGCCGCGCCCACTTATTGAAAATTATAAGCGTTTTTTTTTACCTTAACTTATAGATGCTATGGTAATATAGCAATCTTTTTTTTTATTCTATCGTAAGGTTCTTATGAGTCAAATTATTTAAAATATATTTGTTTATGTTGCTGTTGTGTGACAACAGTTGGTCTTGTAAAGGAATAAACTGGTACATTATAAATTTTGTATTTTAATTTTTTTTATGACGTAAAACTTATTTTCTAATGCTTATATTTTCTAAGTATAACATATCTCTATTATAGATTAAAAATGGATCTCTATAACTGGATCGCCTATAGAGGCGTCCTATAATTTTCAGTAGTCCGTGGTCTCGGGAAGACTGAGGTGAAGATATGTCTGTCAGTTGACGCAATAATTGTATCAAACTAACGATCATTGCCTACTGACTACGTCTTGCCTTTTGGCGTGTTAAGTTTGAGACTAACGTTATAATTACTTTTTCAAGGTAAGTTCAGCTATACATCATTGGATATTTTTATATAAAGCGAAAAACATATAATAATATTAGTATTCATATTCATATTGATTTTACCAGTTATTGGAGTCCCCGTAACGCTGAAAGAAAATGGTTATCATTTTGGAATAATTCTTTACATACAAAACCCACTCACAACTCTATTCCTCAAATTACGTTGCGTAATACCTCAATGCTGCACACATACACACCATTAAATGAACAAACAAACACACACATAACGACAACTCAAACACGCTCGCACACAAACATGTTAACTCACTTGGGCCGTGGTCCGAATTGCGCTTACAGTGCTCACGACGCTTACACTGCTAACGTGCGGTCCGATGTTATGGAGCTCGCCAACGTCTGTTAGCAGTACTAATAATTCGGACCACTTTTGCACTGTGAGCACATTTCGAACCACGGCCTTAGTCAAATATCGTACTAACCAAGCGATATCCAGTCAGCCAACCAATGGGAGAGTGACATAACTCTCTCCGGGTAAGTGGGGAAGAACCTCGCCGTTACGAGGCCGTCCGACGCCTTCTGGATGCCCGCCACCAGGTCCGCGGCCGTACACCCGGCTACTGCACGTGATAACAGATACCTGTAATCAATATCGATAAAATGTATTATCATGCATCAAATATGTTATTTTCTATGTTGGAAAACGTATAAAACATTGGAAGTAGCAGGTCTCGAATCAGTGACTCTTTAATGCCGTCCACTAAGCCATACGTTCTTATCAAGGCACGTCGAAAATCCTATATATAAGTTACAATTTATTTGTTCTCTTGTATATGTATTTGTATATATTTTATAAATGTTAAAAAATATTCCATTACATTCATAAAAAAAAAATCGTTTCTTTTCATTTTACCACCTATCACTTTGTTGTCCGTTTGCCTACCCTCAGTTTGTATGTCTATCTATTCAGCTGTCACGACCCATTTTTCTCGAAGTCATCTAGCAGAAAATTTTTAAACAAGTGAAGGAAAGTCCGGATATGGAAAATATTTTTGGTATACCACAGAAAAACCCTTTAAACACTTATATGTATAGTTGAACACCCGGAAATTTTCTTTTATTAACTTTTATAAGCAGTGTGACTAACTTTTTATAATTTAACTATAGAAAGCATTTACATCCTAATAAATTAATTTTATATGATCTATATGCATACATATAGAAATAGATGTATTTTTAATATGAAAAAATATATATATGTATATATGTATATATATGTATATATGTATATATATATATGTATATATGTAATATATATGTTATTATAACTTACCTTGGCAATGGTGCATTGTTGGCTCTCAATCTTGTTCCGACAGCTGAATTAATTCTCTCTATATTGACAGGTACGCCCAGAGCTATCTATAGTATGAAAGAAAAATATAATTAGTATAAATAAGTATTTTCTGTTTAAATACATTTACGTATATAAAGAAGTATGCTTGATATGGCACAGGGTCACAAGCATGTTACTGCAATCGCGACAGGTTGTGGGCTCCATCCCCACTCGAACAAATGAAAATATTTAATATTTTCAAATTATAAAGTATATAATTTTATTTTATCGCTCTGACAACAAAGCAAAGCGCGGTGTTGAGTTTCACCACTCAACACGAAATGCCTCAAATTCGACGGAAAGTGGGGAACGAGAAGGAGTGTCTTCACTAAGTTCCCTCTGCCTATTCTGACATGTTCGGAATGGGGTTTCTATGTTAAATTATTTCCCTAGTGTTGTCATAAACTCACAATCATAAGTAGTTATTAAGTGACGATAATACAATAATATGTTTATTCTAATACATGATTGTGTAGAATTACCAACGGCCGACGAGTAGTGGCCACCCTGGAGTTAGATATTCTGAACTTTCGTCTTTCTATCATCAAATAAAAATCAATAGTAAGGATTTTACTAAAATAAAATATCTACTTCTGCTTCAAGAATTAACCACTTACAAAAACATTAACAACAGCAGTAGCTCCACATGCCGATGTGCCAATCTGTGTCACCTGCCTCTCGCAGGCTTCCCTCTCAGACCACACCATACAGCGAGGGGGTTCTACACAACACATAGACTCAGACGTTCCTGCTGGTTTATCAACTGCAAACTAAACAGCATATATGAGTTTTTAATGCCAAATTAAAATTAGATTCTTTTGCAATAGTAACTTGCTGTCTTATAGTTAATATGCTAAATAAGGATTATTTTTTCTTTGTGTTTTTTAAGCTTACACATTGCCCTGTATATACTTGGAAAAATTATGAAAAAAAAATATTTAAAAATTTTATCTGATATGTTCACAATCAATAATGTAAATTTCTGTTAATTTGAATTCCATATATTTAAAAAATATATATTAAATCGAAACAAAAACGAAATAGCTTAAAATAATTTAGAACTGCTAATATGATATATGAGAAATATGAGTCTGAGTCCCTTAAGCATGTATCTTACAGTTACATTATCTATAGAGAAAATACATTTAAAAATTCTACAGAAATTACCACCTTGTACTTTGTGTGTGTGTAAACTACACATTCAGTCATATTAAATCAAAAAAAGATAATTACACATTTGCATTAAATAATTGAATAGAATAGATTCTGCAATAGATTCAGTTTGCAATAAGAAAATACCTAATTATAAATACATAAACAAAAAAAAAGTAACAATTTGGAAAGTATTCTATAATCCTTTACGTTAATAGAAGTTACACTGCAAAAAAAATCACAAGTAAAGGCACAACCATCACATAGTGATGTAAAATATATTTTTAAAGGATGCAAACAATTTATTTAAGTACATATTATGATCACAAAGTTTTTATATATTTTATTTGACACAATGAAGTATTGACAAAGTTATGTAAACTAAATTTTATAAAATTGGTAAAATTGAAAGCAGACTCTTAATATTTTCACAAATACATTTTTGTTGTAGAACATACCATATTTGCCGCATCATGACTTTCAATGTCTGCTTTAGTCTTCTCAGTCATAAGTTTTTTAGCCATAGTGAGATGAAACAATGACGACGATAAGTTTGTTGAATCAAAAGTAGGCCTTTCTCCTTGATTAATTTGATATGCAAAAGGTGCTTCAGTATCCTCATCATCTAAAATTGCACACTTAAAGGTAAAAAGCATGCAATTTATTTAATAACTATTTATCAACTTTATATATGGATAAAATAGATAGTAAATACAAAATATATATTTATAAAACATAGTAGTTTTGCATGCATTGTTATGATAATAACTATATAGATAACTCACAATTTAATATTTCTCTTGGTGATATTAAATCACCACTGGAAACATGATGTGATACACAATGGTTAGAATGCCAATGTGCCATAGTCCTCCTCACCAATAATTGTTCCCCCCTAACATTCATATGATTGATGTAGGGTCCAAATGCTTGCACACCTCTTGCATTATCTGGTATCTCTTGTATTATTTCTACACGACTAGTTGATGGCACATTATGTTGAGGTTCTTCTTGAACTACAGAAACTGATGCCACAGCTATGGGATGCTGTTGAACTTGTGGTGGTAAGTATTCAGGTGATGTTCCTCTTATAACAGGTTCATTCTCCTCCGGCATGTTCGCTCCATCAAGATCTGTGTCAGATGTGGAAGCATCTTCAGTGTCCACTTCGCAAGAGGGTCCAGGATCAAAGTCCATTTCTAAGAAATCCATGTCAGGACTAGATGCACGAGAGTTTTGTTCTCTAACATTAGCACCAGCTGGCTGAGCAGATGCATATAGTGGAGGTATAGGCAGATGTTTATCAAGGGGGAGACCCATGTCCAAGCTGAAGAAAGAACTTGGCAAATCTGCTAAGTGCTCCCCACCTCTGTATGTGTAGATGCAGCCATCTTCTGAGCCTAAAGAATAATCATCATTACCAGTGTCACTTGAACTATCATCTGCATCCAAGTTTGTTTTATTCAACTTTAGAGTTGATGGCCGTTTTCTACTCTCTCTAAGACTACTTGGTTCACCTAAATCAAAACCTTTGCTTGATGATACTCCACTTGTAGAAGGAACATTCATATTATAATTAATGGAAAGACCAGCTGATTCTTGGCAGACTTTATGTTTTTGACATTGCTTCTCTTGATTAGATTCTATCCCATTATCACACGTTTTATCTGCCTTAGTAGCGCTTACGTGATCTAATTGACTATTAAATGAGTTCATTGTGGTGGATGATACAGAACTATTTATACTATGTTGCTGAAAATTATTTCCCAAAAGTCTGTTTGTTGAGTGTCCAGTATCATTATTGGTCGTTATATTGGAGTTCCTCTGTTTGGATCCATTGTGTGGACAAATACTTAAATCTGTTTCATGTGACATTGATGTAAACACATTTTCATCGCATTCACCTTGCCCTCGTTGTTTTGATATGCCCTTGCGACTGTTACTTGTTTCACATTCACGATCATGTTTATCTCGATTTTTAACCGAATCAGAGTCCTCGTGAGAATCCATTGCAATAAAATTTATACATTAACAATAGTCGGCATTGTCCAATTTAAGGTTACTCAATATTATAGTATACTTTTATGATATCTAAAAAAAAATAAAATTTAAACCATTCATGAAACTAAATATTTCAGGGTTTTAAGATTTTTTCACATCCCTGAAATATCTTAAAATTTCACATTTACGACGAAATAAGAAAGTATTGAATTAAAAACAAACTAATTCTAACAGACCAATTGACAGATTATAGTTTTTAAAAGAGTGTTGTAAGCTAAGAAAATTCTTAATATTTCCTTCAAAAAAAAAGTCATAGCATAATAACACTTGTGTAGACAATCCAAACTCTTTTGGTTTAGTTAAAGAACTCAAACTCATCATGTTTATCTTGTTATCTTGCCGATTTTTATTTTGGCAAATAAACAAAAAAATATATTTATAATATTGTAATAGTTATTAATTAAATAACTTAGTCTGTGGCAATAGAGCTGTCAATTGATAATTCTGTAAATTTTACAATGACATACTGAATCTTCTCCATTTGTAAGATTATTAAAACTGCGTCTTATACAATACAAATTGTGTGATAAAAAGTCAGTCTAGTGCTTGTAGTGATTACAATTAACTTTAATCCAAGAAACATTTGTTATAATGGCGTACGCTTACTTGTTTAAATATATCATCATTGGTGACACAGGTATTGATTTTATTCCTTGAATATTTTCGCTAACTAGCCATACCACTTTGTGATGAAGTTGTTCTGTAGCCCGATAAAAAAGCGTATCTTAGGTACATGTACATTTTAAAAAGTACGCAACTCATTGCTTAAATACAATGTACTGAAAAATTACAAAATACTGAAAGTCGACATAGATATTGACTATTGTCTTCCGCCTACGCTGATATGTACGGCGTACATGAATGCGACAAATGGCTATATGTTAAAAACAGTTTAATTTGAAAAACGATTAAGTTTACTACCACTTATCATAATTTAGTTATTTATGATTCAATATAAATAAACAAAGAAAACAGGTCTATCTCAAAATATGTCAATATCATGTTACTGGTCAAGGTCTTTCTTTGTTTTTTTTATATGATAATGACAAATACAAGCTATTTACTGTCTTGAAAAACATTTTAATAAGTAAAATTTTTATTATTTAGGTGTGGGCAAGTCTTGCCTCTTGTTGCAGTTTACAGACAAAAGGTTCCAACCAGTACATGATTTAACTATTGGTGTGGAATTTGGGGCCCGCATGATAACCATTGATGGGAAGCAAATAAAACTGCAAATTTGGGATACTGCTGGACAGGAAGCATTTAGGTTCTAATTTTTTTACAGCTTTGTAATAAGATTATTTATACATCTAATAATTTGCTAAAGAATTACAAGCAAATAAGATAATATTTATTTTATGATTACACACAATAAATACATCATCACCAGTGTGGATGCAAACAACTCAGACACAATTTCTGTGCACTTACAAACTAACTTTATTAGAACACAAAAGATTAGTAAATGTTAGATGTATGTACTACTTTAACACCAGACACTATGAAAAAAAATAATCTTGTAATACATTTACTATTTGTTATTGCCATTTAAGCAAGCATCACACATAATAAAGTTTAATAGAGAGTTATTGTCTATAAATATATGTTACATTTATCATTCTGATATTTTTAATATAGGTCAATCACTCGATCATACTATCGAGGTGCAGCTGGAGCATTACTAGTGTATGACATTACGCGACGAGATACCTTCAACCATTTAACCACATGGCTGGAAGATGCCCGCCAACATTCCAATTCTAATATGGTTATAATGCTTATCGGTAATAAGAGGTAAGAATTATTTAGTATATAAATTTATGTACTTTTTTTTTTTTTAAGTTTCTATCACTTTCTACAAGGTAAATAGAGAAAGATTATTAAATATTCACTGAATTAAATAAACAACTACTAGACTAGACTACTCTATTTTCCAACAACAGTTTTTTTATAATATGGTGTAATTTTGGTATTTATGGCTGCTCTTTGTCCAATTGTACTGAGGAAATAAGAATAAATGATACAGCTTCTAACTAGATTAGACATGGTGTTTGTGGATTGATTAATGACATAATTGATAATTTTCCTTCTTTGATATAACAAAATGCTTTGTTTAATTTAACCACATATTTTTATATGCTTTTATTTATAACTAGTGACCCGTTTGTGGCTTTGTCCACTTGAATTACACAGTTTTATTTTCTAATCTCTATTACTTTCATGTTATACATTGAAAACTGGAGCATAAGTAAAAATTATATTAAAAAATGTACCAATTATGTTGAACTACATATTTTAATTTAGCATGACTATTTTATTTACTAACTGATTATAATAAGATAAACTAATAATTAATTTTGACCCTATAACATTACTAAATATCACCTATAACATTTTTTTTATATATATTCCTTGTACAGATTTATTATAAGTATAGATTTTTATTAACAGCCTGATGCATTTATTACCAGCTTCTTTAACTATAATTCTTCTTTATTGATGTGTCCAAATAACATAAGTTTGACATTACAGTGACTTGGAGTCACGACGTGAAGTGAAGAAGGAGGAAGGGGAAGCTTTTGCACGTGAACATGGACTGGTCTTCATGGAAACCTCTGCCAAAACTGCAGCAAACGTGGAAGAGGCATTCATTAACACTGCTAAGGAGATATATGAGAAAATCCAAGAGGGTGTTTTTGATATCAATAATGAGGTATGTAATACATCTGCTTTTGTGTTGTGCAGAGTGGGCAGAGTGACATGACACTCCATTCCCTTCTGTCTTACTTCAAGATTATTATGATGAAAGTGAAGTGGTGATAAAATAGATTAAATTACCAAAGTATAATATGTATTTATAGTCAAATACTGTACAACTGTGACAAAATCATTTAATATAATAATTAATTTTAATATGGTGATTGTTGACGCCCGTCGTGGCGCAGTGGCACGAGCGCGTGACTGTAACCGAAGGCAGTGGGATCCCCGCTCGAGAAAATTAAATATTTAATATTTTCAATAAAAATATTTAATGTTTTCATTTGTACAAGCAAAACTGCTCTGATAGAAGTCAAAACGCGGCGTTGAGTTCCGCCACTCAACACGCAATTCCTCAAATTCGGCGGAAAGTGGGTAACGGGAGTGGAACGGAGTGTCTTAACATTAGGTTCCCAAGTTACCTCTGCCTACCCTACCATGTGCGGGATACAGCGTGAAGCTGAGTAATATAGTGATGTTGACGTATTGCAAAAGAAACAAGGGAGACTGAAGCTGATAACAATGAGAACCATAAGAAACACTGTAATCACTGCTTCCTATCACATTTTCTTCCAAATTATATGTTATAAATTTATGACTTTGTGTCTTTTTATTTCACTTTTTCGTTTTGTTGACTTTAAAGTCACAATGATGCAAAAGAAGATTTCACAAAAAAATCTAGCTTACACAATCGTACAGGCTACTTATATATCATTATGTAATATATTGTTTCATAAATAAATCGCCGCGTGGACCTACTATTAAAATTTAGCGTTAAGTGACAAATTAAATATAGAATAAGAAAAAAAAATGAAAAAAATAAAATGTATATATATGTTTATATATATGTTTTATAAAAAACGTTTGCGAGTCCGACTCGCACTTGACCGGTACCATTCCATTATATTAACTGTTTTTCAAATAGTGAAATCAAAAAATATGTGTTGAAAAATAACTATGCATTAATAATCGAAATGAATTGTTTGGTGTTTGTTTACTTAATTCAGTGAATTACATTTACTTTATAGGTATAAATTTTGTGTTAGTCATTTAAATGACTAATTCACAAACCAGCACCTAGAGTCTGTTTTGAATTTATTTACAGTTGATACAGCTTTTGTGTAATCATATATACATCATCTAGCAGTGCACATGTATTTATTATGCACTCTGTAATCGGGCCATTATCGATTTATGTTTTGTATAGATGAAATAAAGTTTGTTGAGGCTATCGTGACACGGTGGGACTGTGTCTGCATGTAAACCTGTGCCTTCTATTTCTACAGAGTGGCACTTAGTTAAGATAATGTTTAATTCATTTCACAAGCAAATTTCTCGAGTTTAAGCGGTTAAATGGAGCATAGACTGTTATGAAACTAAGTTCTTTCTGCCTATCCTGCTATTTAAGGGATACAGCGTGAAAGTGATATAATCACTTTCACTACACACAATAAAACAATAATATATTTCATTGTTGATTGCTTATTATTAGTAATTTGGAGAACATACTTTCTGTTTCCTGTTTGTCAAGGTAATATATTCCTGTAACGTCATTTCTACTGTCACTTTTAGTTGATATTAGCTCATAACGACTATCACAATTGTAATTGAACATTTTGTAGCTGCTTTATTAGGTTTTTTTTAAACTAGCCACAAAAAACTTGAAATTTAAATATACATATATACACACACACACACATTTTATTACAATTCTCTCGAGTGGGGATCAGCTAGACATAGGAAACTTGGGAACCTAGTGATAAGACACTCCGTTACATAATCCACTTTACGTTATATTTGAGGTATTGCGTGTTGAGTGGCGGAACTTAGCGCTGTTAACGGTAGCATTGTTAATTCATATTGAGGTTAATTATTTAAAATGTGAATCAATTGTGACTATAACCCTCTCGATCTCTGATGCTTTGATTTAGAAATGAATTTTCAAATGTATTGTTCCAGGCGAACGGCATCAAGATCGGTCCGCAGCATTCGAACGCGGGCGCGGGTGGTGCGGGGGGCGCGGGCGCGGGGGGCGCACCGCCCGGCGGCTGCTGTTAGGTGCTGGGCTGCACACGCTGAGCGACACGCGGACTCACCTAGTGTGGGATACGGTACGAGGGGTTTACTTATTTTTTTTTTGTATTTTCAATATATCAGAAGAGTATTTTAATAAATCGTTCTCCGTTCCTGTTTAATTTCTTAGTTTTTAGATTTTTTTAGCTGAGTTATTAACAAATAAATTCTTGTTAGCAAAGCGAGGTTAAAAAAAAATGTTTTAAGTCAGAAATTGTGGCTGCTAGACCTCAAAGGCTGTAATTTTAATGTTTTTTTATTCATTTTCTAAGAAACTTGTTTAAAACCTTTCACAGAAGGGGTGCAGCTGTGTGCAACAAACACTGGTACGGAACTTACTGCATGCTGGATTACTTAGGTTTATTTCAATGCTACACAATGTCGCATCTCAACTTTTAATAATAACAAGGTGGCTCTTTCGCCAATATGGTAATACGAAACTAAATAAATTAATCATAAGTTAAATTTCAGGTATACTATAAAATACCTAATCTCTTAGACATTTTGTTTTGTTCATTCAATTCAATTATTACTTGACACTTACATTGCCCATCAATCATGGATATCTGAAATTACGTCTCCACGTTGATTTTTGTAGTGGCAGTAAAGTTACATCTTTAGCAGTTATATTAAATATTAGATGTAAGTAACATTCGTCATGCATAACCTGACATTGAGTATGTGTAAGATCGGACCAGGCGCGTAATCATATGTATGAATCATATAAAAGCAAATACTACCTATATCTATTTTTTTTTTGTTAAAATAAATATAACAGCAATGTTTAACTATTTTCGATACTTTGGCATAATTAATTGTTTTTTTTTATTTTGTAACTAGTGATCAAATACTGCTTCAGCTGCATGCAGAAATTTATGGTAGGGAATTATTATTATTATTTATTATATAAACGTTACATACTAAATATTATGTTATATGACGTACGTTATGTAACGTTATATACTAAATATTGTTATATTATACAAAAGCTTTACAAAAATTGTGGACTATGTGTTGTTTTGATGTATAAGCTATAATTATTGTAAAGTTTTATCTAATTTCGTTCAGTTATTATACCCTCACAAGAGAGTGGATGTTTGTTTTATTTTCTTGCAATTTGTACTTTCTTATAATATCTTTGTTATATCCAAATATTTTATCAAAAGAAACAGAAATTACTACTTCTTAATAATTATTGTAAACAGTGATAATATTATTTGCTTCTATATGATTCATATGATAAATTTAATGTATGTAATCATCCATATATGTATGTAAAGTTTTTCATGTCCTTGCACCCTTTTGTATTTACCTTTGTAAATTAATCAAGCATTTACTACAACGGTTTGCGCTTGATTTTATTTATTTAATGCTTTTTTTTTATAAATAAATAAAGACTTTCGGCCTTTAGCCAAGTTGAACTGAGTGTGCAATGATGATAAGTAATATTTTTTTAACAAATTACTGCTTCAAATCCATATATTGCTGTGCTGACTGTATGTAATATGTAAATTTTGTATACCATGTTTAAACCACAATATGCGTTACACATTTATGACCAGACCTAAAAAAAATGTTATATTTTAAGTGACTTGCGATAAATTATTTTACTTTGTTAATGAAAGATGTTTATTTTATTTTTATATTTTAATAATTATTGTATATCTTTGATCTTAAAACTTTTGCCAGAGAATTTTTCTAATAACAAACGTATTTATTGTCTATCTACATAATATTTATGAGAACTGGTGTTGGCCTAGAGAATCTTGCACAAGATGTAATTCCAAGGGAATATTCTTAAATATCGATTAGACGCTCGACGTTAATAAATCGATTATATAACCACACTAAAAACCGATCAAGTATAAACCAACATTGCTATAAAAATTCTCGAAGGATAATAATGTCATCTAAAGAACTGCTGGGGAGTCAATGGAAGACATGATAAAAAAAACTAGATTATTTTTAAGTTTAGCACATTGTAATGATGTAGTAATATTTTATAAGGTTACAATATGCAAACACATTTGTATGGTATAATTCATGAAGTAAATGTTGAAAAAATATTATTGTTTTATTTTATAAATCAAATCATTTCATTTTTTTTTCTCTTTGTAATATGGAATACAAACATAATATATATACAAATTGAGAAAATAAGGAAAATACTTAAATAATATTATTAGTTTAGTCAAATACATATTTTATCTTTATTTAAAATTAAGTCCATATTTCAAAATTATCAGGTACAGTACAATTAAAATAAAACAATATTTACAGAAATAGCATAGAAAATTGAATGTAATTGTAACAAGAATAGAACCTTCCTCCACAAACGCTTTCTGAAAACTGTCCAACCATTCTGACTGGTGCAGTTTTCTTCTTCAGATTTTCATGTTATGTAAAAATATTTTTCATTCCATAGTAATAGTAAAATTGTTAAAATAGTTAATTAATGTCTGAAATTAAATCACTTGTTATTTTATTCAACACCGTAAACACTGAATTTACAACTTCTGGTGTTTTCATTTTCACTACTCCATTGTTTCTAATCTCAGCTTTTGGTAAGACTACTTCACATAAGTCAAATATGGTTATGTCTAACGTTATCATATTGTATATTTGATTTTGCAATAATTGATATGCAAATGTGATAGACTCATTTTCATTTTCGATCTCATCTTTTATTCTAAAAAGAAAGTATAATTTTAAATATCCACTTTAATAGATTTATTTAAAGATAAGATATACTTTTAGCATTATAATAAAAATATATGCTAGGACTATGAAATTAATATTAGGTGTAAATAACATAAGAAAACAACTTGCATATACATATTTATCTAATTATATTCAGCCCTTTTTTTTAGTAACTTAATTACTTAAAATTTTAAAGTAAGTTAGTTTTAATTTGGGTAGTTAAATAATATACACTTTTTGTTTTAGCTTCACGCTGAATCCCGCACAAGGCAGGGTAGGCAGAGGGAACCCGGGAACCTAGTGTTAAGACACTCTGTTCCATTTCCGTTCCCTACTTTCCGCCGAATTTGAGGCATTGCATGTTAAGTGGCGGAACTCAACGCCACGCTTTGCCTTTTCATTAGAGCGAAGAAATGAAACATTAAATATTTAATTGAAAATATTTAATATTTCATTTCCTCGACTGGGGATCGAACCCAGAACCTATTGGTTACTGTCACACCACGACAGGCCTCTATACATCAATCAATTTAGTTATTTATTCACCTTATAAATAAAACAATCGTAATACTAAAAAAATATATAGAAGTTGACTTAAACCTTATTAATGCTTCGTTTGGAAATTATCTATGTAAAAAATATAAGCATTAAATATTTATAATATTTTCTTACCCATTCCAGATGGTATGTATGTCACCCACTTCAAACGATAAAGATAATTTATCTTTATAACTACAATCAGGTGTCTTATAATTTAAAATAAAGGCATCTGTGCTTTTTGAATTATCATTTTCTACAAAGTTAAAACTAAAATGCAATAATTGATGCTGAAAAATATAATGAAACACATTTAAATGATTTTGTCTTTATATAGTAAGAACAACTGAATACTCTGTTTCCTTAAGAACCATGTATTGTGTATTAAAATATTCAGCTTCATGCTGAATCCCGTACATGGCAGGGTAGGCAGAACAGAACTTGAGAACCTAGTGTTAAGGCACCCCGTTCCACTACCATTTCCCAATTTCTGGCAAACCGAATTTTGCCTTGTAAGTGTTAAAATACAAGTGTATAAAAAGAAATAAAAAAGGCATCTGCATACTTTTCCTATGATAGGCAGAGAGAATCTAATGCAAGGACACTTCTTCACTTTCTGCTGAATATTTCTTACATTGAGTTATTGAGTTAGTTTATCAGAGCAAGTTAATAAAAATCAAATAATAATAATCATTTCATTGATCTCGGTAACATTCTATTATAAGTCACTCTCTGAGCATTGATCACATAGGAATTTTAACACTTGTAATCAAATGTAAATGATGATGACAGTAATATTTAAAAAAAAATTAAAAATTTGATCAGGAGTCCAACAATGAAATATTTAGAAGAATATAATAAAGTAGATATTAGGAATTAACTACCTGTGAGAAACTGCATTGTTTTATATTACAATCAAATAATGTCTGTAAAGTTGATTTGACTACAGTACCAATATTTTGTTCTCCTCTTTCTAACATATATGGGAGATGTATTGCATCGTCTAAGGATATACTAACACCCCATGACATTAATATCGCAGAATACGCTGTTTTCTTATTACCACTAGTACTGTCCTGTGACTTGAAGGTAACTGATATCTGAAAATTATACAAAAATCATATTACGCTCATGTATAAATGTAAAAACAACTCATTACAAACAATATTTCGAGTGATAATTTGTACCATTACTACTAAACAGAAAATATTTTACCATTAGACCATTTGAATCTTCTTCAGAATATTTTAATAAAGGTAATTCTTCGAAATGCACTTCGATTTTCAATGTTGAATTTATAGCAACTTTACTCACAATTCTTTGACGTATTTTCAGTGTATATTGTTTTAATTTAACAGTATCATATTGTAAGTTATGCATTGGAGACATTTTATTTAATCGCCACTGTCCTTCATTGTAAATAACTAAAAAAAATAATAATACATCCAACTTCTATAAAAGTATAAATAAATACAAGCAAATCAAACTATTATATTTACCAGCCAGAGGATCGTTATAAACGTAATTAGTGTTCATGTTTATGTATTATTTAAAAAACACTGTCAAGTTTTTTAAAATGTTGTCTTTAAAACTTTAGTTTACACAGCGACAATTCATTATTCTTTAATTTTACTGTCTTATGTTAAATGTTTTAAAAGTTTTGCCGTTAGGCGTACATGTGACCACAGATTAAAACACAAAGAGCAGAAACCCATGTGGCAGATAAAAAATATCATTAATAAGAAACATTATACTCCAAATACTTTTTAATAAATGATGTGTGTGAAATCAAATCAGACAAAACAATTATTTTAAACCCGCGCCTGTTGACAACCGTTCAAGAGGCGCGGGTTTTAATAATGCTTCGTTCAAAATGTTTATATGTTTTTTTAAATTTAAGTATAATATTTTCTGTACTAAGTGTGGAATAACACTTTAAAAAATCGTAAAAATATAATTTCAGTATCGTATCGCTTACTTTATACAGTACGGTATAAATATATTGTGGTACATTTAAGGATCAAGTCACTCAATACTATGATTTTTTTGTTAAAAATTGTGTTAATAATATATTTTTTTGGATATTGACAAATATTTCTGATGTATCATAAAATTCACATTTCAAATTGTTGCATTTGTATTCTATTCTAATTTTATTATTTTCTAAAAAAAATATGTCATTATGTAAATTGTACATAATTAAGATTAAGAATTTGATTAATCAAAATTCTACTTTGATTCCTATGTCACATAATAAAAATAAGGTAAAAAATACGATAGTTTGAATCATTAATTATTTAAAAGATTTATATTAAACTACTGTATATAATACATAATACCACATCAAAAATTAAGTTCAGCCTTATTTGCTTTATCTCGTAAATCAAAAGCCTTAGTACCAAATAATTGGAGGGAGGGTATTACACTGCAAAAAAGAGGCAATTCCCTCCAATTATTTGCGTGATATGTGTCCCGTCCACAGCCACTTGAGCTGAGTAATCCTTGTAGCAATGCCATCGGTAACTTTAGTGCTCCTACGGATGTATGAAAGAGACACTGAGCATTCTGTCTAATACCCACTGCGTGATCCTGTGCCTTCTGATGAGACATATGTCCACGTCTCACTTCTGTGTATTATCATTGGTAAGACACACTGAAAAAAAGACTTCGTGAGAAACACTAAGGTGTTTTGGATGCAAATTTCTATCCTGGCTTCCTGCACGCTGCCCATCTACATTTTTTTGTTTCGAAATTAGACTTATTTAGTTCTTTCTATCTGTTCCTGATAATTACAAGCATAAGATGGCTGCTTAAGAGAGTGTCGAAGGCAAAAGAGAAAGCCTATCAGGAGACGCTCTTTTTGCCTCAAACTTTACTATAAATTAGAGGCAACATTCCAATTCATTTCATCTCAATTGCAAACACATCAATTAGAACTCGACAAAAACTGCACAAGAGGTCTAAGTTTAGAAAGCCTCGCAGATAAATATAATAGGTCGTAGTAGAAATAAAGTAATAGGTCCCCCGACGCCCTCTCGGTTTCCTAACGGAAGAAGAGGCTCCCCTGAAGTTCTAGACATAGTGATTACAAAACGTTACACTCTGGCTGCGGTCAATAGAATCACTATCGGAATTTGAGTCAGACCACCGCCCAGTAGATTTAAGGGACAGACAGCCATTCAGGCCTACCGACCAACAGTTACAAATTCGACAAAGTTCGCCAAACTCAACAAGGCGGACGACTCTCCTCTTAACGACCTCATTCCTGGAATTATAGCCGCAAACAGTCTTAGGAGAAGAGTCAAATCCAAATTTGAACAGCTCAGAGACGAGTCTTGGGATAGTCGAAGGACTCGAAGGGCTCACGCCATCGTCCCAGGCATTCTGGGCACTGTCGAGAACCTTTCGATCCGACACAGTGGCGACTATGCCTCCTCTCACTAGACCCGACAATACAATAGCGGCCAATGACACCGAAAAAGCGGAATGCCTCGCGGACAGTTTAGAATCTCAATGCTCACCGAGCGGCCAGCCATGCGACCCGGATAATTTGTTGGAAGTGGACTCCGAGGTTGTAGAGTGGGCTTCGATGCCCCCGACCGGTGAACCGGTTCGCCCAACCGACGTCCGAAGTCAATTTTGAAGGACCTTTATCCCAAAAAGGCCCCGGGGCCAGACAAAATATCGAACAAGGTCCTTAAAATTCTCTTGACTCTTGACAATTCATCTCTTTGTTGGTCCACATATTTAACGCGCTCCTAGAAGGCTGCTCCTTCCCTACCAAGTGGAAGGAAGCAATAGTCATAGGTATCCGCAAGCCTAAAATACCCGCCAACCTTTCCTGTAGTTACAGGAACCTCAGCCCCATTAGCTGCCTAGGGAAAATATTAGAGAGGATAATCTTGATTAGATTAAAAGAAACAGTCGAGACGAGCAACTGCTCATCAACGAACAGTTCGGCTTTAGATCCCACCACTCTTTCATATACCAAGTTCACCGGTTAACGCATTAACGCAACACAATTCTAAATATAGCGTCCATAGGCCTACCCGTAGCGACACGGCCGCCAAATTTCGAAATATTGCCAAAGCCTTTGACAAGGTCTGGCTCTGCCTGCCACAGACAGCTCTTCAAGCTCCGTCGTATGGCCCAGCCAGACTCTCTTATGCACATCATTCGAGAATATCTTTCAAATCGTCCGTTTAGTATAGGAGAGAAGGAACCTTATCATTTGCTCGCCCCGTCGCAAACGCCCAGTATATAGGCAGGATGCATTCCTCAGTCTCAAGGTACATTCGCCGTCGCCGTAAGAGACGACAAGGCTCCTTTCTCAGGCACGTCCGCGCCTCAGCGCGACTGGCTCAGACGGTCACAGGCCATCCTGTTTGCGTACGCAGAGTATTTCCCTGCGATCGCTGTTTCTAAAAGGGCAAGCCACACTCGCTCCTCCACGCCTGGTGACGCTGTAAAGACCATACCAGGTCAACAGCAGTTGGGTCAATCTGAAGAAAAAAGAAAAAAGAAAAAAAAAAACACTCCATTTCAGTAAGACTCGAACCACGTCTTGCGGCCACCTATCGGAGTGGAAAATGAGCTCGTAGATGCTGGATATTTTTATTATAGCGTCAGGTGAGCTTGGCTATTGATCTTGGAGCTAAGTTTTCAACCGTTGAATTCGATCTCTCTCTCTCATCATGTCCAGGATTGATGATTTTCACATGATAATGTCTTATAGACTTGCTTTATTAGGCGTCTATAAAGATTAGGTTTTTAAATTTTTAGCAGGTGTTGATCGGACCGTAGTTTTTATCAGTCGATACCGTTCAGACTTGATGCTGCTATACAATGTGTCTAGCAGTGCAGTCAAATGTGCGAGGCAGTAATCACTCCCTGTATTAATGGCTTTTAAGTGTCATTGAATATTTGTTTCCTTATTGATGAGATAAACTCATATTTAAATTTATCTTTCGGAGTCCTTCAGGTCCACAGTTAACCATCTTCTTTCTACTTCTCGAAAATTTCAAAGTGTTACGTCTTATGGTGGTTGTAGTAATCTTAAAGTGATATTTTTTTCACAAATTCTATGTTTTTTGATTTTCTTTGTATATGAAAAATAAATCAAATGAACGAACTATTACATTTTGTTTAGGCTTTCTACTTGCCAGCAGCAGTGTGATGGTACCGCCACTCCATAGCCACAGCCAGCAGTGACACTCAGTTGTCATAATTAAAACGAGTTAATAAAATTTTTGTGGTTTCATATAATAGATAGTTTTAAAAGGTAAAAATCATTACTCAGCAGAATTGTTATCATCCTAGTCGAGATTTGACAATTGACATCGGTTATGTGACGTATTGTGACGTACTACGATATCAATTAGTAGAAAAAAAGTGGAAAAATAACACGACTAATTTCTTATATATTTCTTAATATTACTAAGTTATTATTACTTTTTACTTTACATTTTAATTGGGCTAAAATCGGTCTCCTAATACTAGACCGTAGTATTTTTTCGCAATTACTCGTTATCATTAATGTTTAACCGGTTATAACGAATATAATTATAAACTAAGTGTTATATTGCTCTCAATAATAGGCCAGAAATTTTTATATTTATTGGTAGCATTATAGTATTTTTATATAAAAACTCTTTAGTTATATATGTGCTTTGTTATCGTTTGTACGAGTAAAGTTCATTATACCACAGATATTTTTCAATATCGGCTGTCGTCACACACGGATTGCTCGTACTAAATATTGTTGTTTAATATTAAATACTTTACTTCGTGCCGGAACGCCGTACAGAATGGATCAACTACGTTTCGACGGTCGCGTTGCAGTGGTTACTGGTGCCGGGGGTGGTTTAGGGAAAGCCTATGCTCTACTTTTGGGCTCAAGAGGTGCCAAAGTGGTAGTAAATGATCTTGGGGGTGCCAGAGATGGCGTTGGAAAATCTAATTTTGCAGATGCTGTTGTAAAGGAAATTAAGGACAAAGGTTAGATACTTTATAATTACATCACTAAAATTAAAGATGAACATAAAACAAAGGCTATATTTGTCAATAATAATGCTTATATATAATATATCTTAGCAAAGTGTATCTTATTTCTATTACATATATTGTAATTCTTAAATGTTTTGACCCTTCTGGTCACTGTATTTCAAGTAAGAATATTAATAGCTTGCTCATTTCACTTTACAATTGCTTATTTTGATTTTAACCCCAACTGAAATGTATATATTAAATTGAAGTGTTTGATCATGATTGAAGTCACAAAACAGAATCCATACAGATAAGATATTCTTAAAATCTTCAATCACAAATTAAATAAAATATAAATTTACTTTTAATGACAAAAATATCATTGATATTTGATTGAAAGCATATTATTAAATTGGTATTATTTAGGTGGAGATTCAGTAGCAGATTACAACTCAGTGGTTGAAGGAGATAAGATAATTAAAACTGCTCTAGACAACTTTGGACGTATTGATATTTTGATCAATAATGCAGGCATTCTTCGCGATAGAAGTTTTCAGAAAATTTCTGATCAGGTATGAGTGTGTGATATACTTTTATAAATTTATCCAACCAGACGAAGTTATGGTTTATACTCGCAAGATTCTGAAATTGATGCCAAATCATTGCCATAAATAGAAATAAATATATCAATAGCTAATACTTGTTAAAGGTATAGAGATAGATCTCTTCATAGATTCTAAAAAAAGTGTTACAAACCAACCAATTAGACCATTAATACCATATATGGTTAATTATAACAATAAAATTACCTTTTGATATTCTAATTAACATAATGGAAGAAAATTCAGCAAATTCATTTAATTAAAATATAAAAGTTCCTAATTTTCCTAACAGTACCAAAACATAACTTCAGCTATCTTGATGATATGAATTATATAAAGTTTTAGTCTGTTATCTCAATAAGATAAGATTTAAAAAATCTTCTAAATTGTAGATAATTTAAGTGTAATTTATGTTTGTTTATCTATCACTTTACCACAAGCAAAAGTTGATAATATTTATCATTTTACATATAATTACAAAAACTGTGAATGAAAAATATTTAAGGTCACCATAAAAATATATAAATATATGTATGTTGTTCAATTTTATTCATTAAGAAAGGAATAATTTAAGCATTGCCTCATTTCAATAATATATATGACAGAAGATAGTGTAAAACACAAATGTTTTCCTTTGTTGTTTGAAATTGCACCTGGGTTTTTGTATTGTGGTCTAACCGTTTGTATAAACAATGATACTCACTTTATCCTTTATTTTATGATGAGCTTACTATGTACGAAACATAATTATGTTAATTAAAATTGAGCATTGGATACTTAGAACTGATACTAGAAAAAAACATTGAGCATTAGTAATTTTATTTTGTATTTATATTTAATTTGTGTTTAGTAATGTATTTTTCATTGTATGCAAGTAAACTTTTATAGTATATGTGTTTCATAGAATTATCAACAAATGTCATTCACTGTTATGTATATTTTTATCTGAAGTATATTTTTAAATTATGTTTTTCTTTTTTATACAATTTACATTTAAATGATACCTATTTATTGTAGGCATTGTATGTAATTATTTATTATTGCAGACAAGACATTTTAAATTTTCTTTTTAACATTACAATTGTTGCTATACTGTATCATGTTAACTATTTGTTAACACTAACTGGATTAGCATTTTCATTGTAATAACATATAATGTGATGGTGATTTTTTTTGTAAATTTAATCAGGATTGGGATCTGGTTCACGCCGTACACTTGAAAGGTGCCTATAAGACCACTCAGGCTGCTTGGGAAACGTTCAAAAAGCAGAAGTATGGCCGCGTTATCATGACCTCTAGCAATGCTGGTCTTCTTGGAAACTTTGGACAGTCTAACTACAGGTATACCAATACTATTAATAATTCACGGTTTTTCTCGCTTGCTCTCGTAGGCAAAGAAGACGTTGAGGGATGGAAGTTTTCGAAGTGCTTTGTAAGACAAAGTGGTATATGAACATAATTTACCGGTAGGAAACATTGGAACCGCAAACATTATATAATATGTAGTCAGATTAGTCCAACTAAACTTAACTTAGTTTTTATGTATATAAGTATATAATATATACATAGTAGTAATACTTACATTTTATTTTCACTTTTTGCTGCAATGCCACGACAATATCCTATTTTTTTTAAACAAGTATTGTTATAAAATAAACACTGTTAAAAACGTATTTTAATAGCGTTGTATATATAGGTGTATTTATAAAATTTCAAATTCAAAACTGCTAACTCATTGTGTTAAGGTATTGTTATAAGGACCTTGTTTTTGTTACTAGAAGTATTTAGAGTCGTCGCGTTCACGGGTTCACGTATGTGGCTGCAAACGTGATGTGGTATGTGGGTTCGATCCTCATTCGAGAAAATGAAATATTTAATATTTTCAAATGAATTATTAATATTTTCATTTCTTCGCTCTGGGGACAAGGCAAAGCAACATCGCGCTTTCTTCACTTAACACGCAATGCTTCGAACTCATCGGAAAGCGTCTGCCACTAAACTCGATTGTTGCAGATTCATTTCCTTACTCTGGTTATGAAACGTGCTTCCGCAAATCAACACAATATGTCTTGAATTCTGAAGAAATATGGAGAATATAGAAGTTCTCTATATATATTATGTTGCTTTCTGCCTTTTTATTTTCGGGATACAGCATGACGCTGAAGACAAAGCTGTTTTTAACACGTATAACTGTTTTTAGTGCAGCAAAAATGGGCTTAGTAGGATTAGCAAATACATTGGCAATTGAAGGAGCTAAGTATAATATTAAAGTGAATACAATCGTGCCGACTGCGGCGTCCCGTCTCACTGAGGACATCCTGCCTCCAGACATGTTCCAGGCAATGAAACCTGAACTGATAGCACCCGTTGTGGTAGGTGATGCCAATTTTGTTTATTGTTTTATTTGAGGCCTGTCGTGGCACAGGGGCTCAAGCGTGTGTATGTAAATGGTAGGTTGTGGGTTCGATCTCCACTCGAGGAAATTAAATATTTAATAGTTTCAAATTAAATATTTAATGTTTCGCCATTTAACACACAATTCCTAAAATTCAGCGGAAAGAGGGGAACGGAGTGTCTTAACACTAGGTTCTCGAGTTCCCTCTGCCTACGCTGCTACGTGCGGGTTATAGCGTGCGTATTTATTTAATATTTATGAAAATGTATACTGAAGTCGATGGTTCCGTACCGTATTTGATAATGTCACCGATCATTGCTTGTACATGGAAGATATATAAAAAATATATATTATATTAATTAATCTTATAATTATTTTTATTTCCTAATCACTATCTCAGACACTGCTAACCAGACCCATATAGATTTTTACTATTATATTTTGGCAATCTTTCTCCAACATATAGATTTTTTTATACATAACTTTCACCAATCAATATTTTGGGCCCTATTACGTTAATAAACGTTCCGTAAGATTTTTTTTTGTTTTTTTTTTCTCCTAATGGGAATGAAACAATTTAACTTTTTTTTACAAAATTAACTAAAATAAAGTTTTAGTGTATTACAAAATACTTATAATTAAAAAAAAAAAAACAAAAAATACTCGTGATTTATTTCACAAGCACAAAAATTCTAGTAAGCCTTGAAATGCAAAACATTTATGTACTATAGCGGTACCAGTTAACTTTATTAAGTAACAATTGATGTGTGAATATTTCATCGTAGACCCGCGACTTCGTCGGCTAGAATTACAATATTTTATTTTCTTTCTTGTTCCAATAAATATATCGCTTCTAAGACAATATTTAAACATTGAAAAAAAAAAAATAATAATTTGAAGATTTATACATTTTAAATTGATGTAATTCATCAACCGATTTAAATAAAATAAACACAAAATGTTAAAGGAACGTTGCCAAAATATAGTAGCGAAAACTCAATTTAAACTTGGTTAGCCGAAACCAAAACAAAACAAATAAAAATCACTATTTCGTACCCCAGTAAATGTAGCCCATAAAATCTTTTTTTATATATGTAATTGTACAGAAAGTGATAAAATACAGATTTATTATAATTATAGATAGAAATGTCTTTTAAAAAAATACTTAATTGTTCCCAAAATGTTTCTTCGCTAAACTTTATACCCATATACGTTAAAGTTGAAATTTTCTTTTCGAGGGTTTAATCTCGAGATATTAACTCGACGCAAAAAAAGTTCTCTACGTGAAAAACAGTCAAGTGCGAGCCGAAATCGTGCGCGTAGTGTACCATGCCACTATACCTTCAAAGCATATTCTTTTTTTTTAGCATTTTTAATTACAAGGGCAAAAGAAATATATCTGTGTTTCAACGGTTTTGCTAACCATATATTATATGATTTATATTATTTTAGGCGTACATGGTACATGAGTCATTCGATGCGAGTGGCGAAATCATTGACTCGACCCTCGGTTTTGCTTCTAAAGCGCATCTTGTCAGATCTAAGGGCACTCCCTTAAGGTAAACAACAATATTTATATAACATATTAGTTTTCTACAATATATGTACTATTATAATTATAATTTTTGTTTTCTTTAACATATCATTTCTAATATATGAGGCCAATTTATATTATTTGAGGCCTGTCGCGGCGCAGTGGCGCATGCGTGTGACTGTAAGTGCGACTGGTTGTGGGTTCGATCTCCACCCGAGGAAATAAAATGTTTAATATTTTTATTTCTTCGCTCTAGCAACAATACAAAGCGCGGCGTTAAGTTTCGCCACTAAACACCTCTAATTCGGCGGTAAGTGGGGAACGAAATGGAATATCTTACACTAGGTTCCCAACTACCGCGTGGTATACAGCGTGAAGATGAAAAAAAAACATATTTATAATTATTATTTTTAACAGAAACACACCATCAGACCCGGTTACCATAGAATCAGTGAAACAGCACTGGCAGGATGTAGTCAATATGAACGACGCTAAGCGCATCGACAAAATTGCTGAAGTCACAATCGATTTGGTTCAGAAGTTACAGGTAAATTAATTCTGAAATATTTCTTTTATCTTTAATTTTAATATCATTGTCTTCTAATGTTTTTTTTTGTGGCTTTTATGTCGTATCTTGAATCAGTCAAAGACAAAAGTTCCTTTTGGTCAGTGTTCAGATACTCCGTCAACTACGCTCTTTTTAAGACTTTGCGTGTTGAGTGACGGAATTCAACGCCGAGCTTTGTCTTGTTACTTGGCGTGAGGAAATGTAATTTATTTACCACAGATTTCTCTTAAATACATTTAATGTTATCATAAAATATGTTTTATCAATGTTTTTATAGAGATATTTGAAATTGCATTTCATAATAAATGCAAATAAATAATAATCAAAAATAATAATAAAAAGGTAATTTTAATTTGTTGTTTTTTTTTAAAAAATACATATTTACAATGTAGTTTCTCGTTCGTTCAAGTTCCATAATATTTTCCTGTTTGGTAAATATAGTTACTCTTGGCAATAGAAAAAATATGGTCGTTTGAGGAAAATGCTAATAAGCTTTAAGATGTACATAAAATGAAAATGTTCATTGTAATATTTATATTTTATAATTTGTTATATTTCATAACAATCATCAGTACTGGAATAAATTCTACATTTATAAAGTAGTACATTAAATGATTTCATGATGCGAAAGAAGGGTTGTGGGTTCGATCCCCGCTTGAAAAAGTTAAATATTTCATATTTTCGTGTACCTATTCACTCTGATAACAAGGCAAAGGGCGGCGTTCAGTTCCGCCACTCATCATGCAATGCCCTTAAACTCGGTGCAAAAGGGGAAACGGAAGGAAGTGTCTTAACACTAGGCTCCCAAGTTTCATCTTTCTTTGGTCTTGCACACTTATTGTTTTCATAAAATTAATATGTATATTAATAATACAGATATTTTTTACCCACACTAGTTCTGTTAAGTAGTTAAGTATTTAAAAGTTCTTATATATTTTTATTAGGATTTCGAAGAACGCAGCAAGTTAAACAGTGAACGTCCATCGTACTGGGGTTCATACAAGTACAACTCCAAGGACCTCGTCTGCTATGCACTCGGAAGTAAGTTGTATTTCATCCATGGCAGCGTAGGCAGAGGGAACTTGGGAACATAGTGTTAGGACACTTTACCTTATTACCAGAGCGAGGAAATGAAAATATTAAATATTTAATTTTCTCGAGTGGAAATCGAGCCCACAACCTTTCTTTCGCATAATGAAATCATTTAATATATGTTAAATAATAAATTTATTTACAGTCGGTGCTTCTGTAGTAAACGAATCGGAGTTACGTTTTCTATACGAAAGTCACGAAAGTTTCGCTCCATTACCGACGTTCTTCATACTCGTGGGCATGATGATGGAGTCGCCCATCGTGGCGCAGAACATGCCGCCGGGGAAGTTTGCTGATTTCACTAATGTTAGCATTTTATTGTTTATTATTTATTTACTTATATATAGACTATAGGCAACGTGAGGTTTCATCTAACTACTACCAATATTAATTTAATTTTAAATGTGTGGAGAAGTGGAAGATTACAATTATATTAAAATATCACCAGGTATATGTAAATAATTTTGTATTAGGGTTTTGTGAAGTTATTAATAATCATGTTATAGTGTAGGCCTGAGGCCTGTCGTGGCGCAGGGGCACAGACGTGTGACTTTTAAGGTGACAGGTTGTGGGTTCGATTCCCACTTGAGGAAATGAAATATTTAATATTTTCATTTCAAATATGCAATGTTTTTATTTCTTCGTTCTGGTAACAAGGCAAAACGTGGCGTTGAGTTTCGACACTAAACCCGCAATGCGCTCAAATTTGGTTGACAGTTGGAAACTTAACACTAGGTTCCCAAGCTCTTTTTGCCTACCCGGCCACGAGCGGTACAGTTTTGTAAACTTACGACAACAGAATTCGTAAAATTTAATGAAATATCTAAATGTTTATTATAGATATTACACGGGGAGCAATATATTGAGTTCCTGAAGGAGTTGCCGGGCACTGAAGGAGAATTTACAGTACGCAATTATGTCGTCGACATGTTGGACAAGGGGTCCAGCGCTGTAGCCATAGTCAACAGTGAGCTATTGTTTTATTATTATATAGTTTTTAATGTTGTTTCTGCGTTTTCTGCTCGTTTGTTATTTTCTTGTATTCTAGCGAACTAACCGCCGCTTGGCACGCTCTATTTTCACTATTTTATTTACTATTTTAAACTTCTGTCTTGTTCTAATAATGTTATTACTTTTAAGGCAAAAGTGAGGCCTGGCGTAACCGACAGGTTCTGGGTTCGATCCCCAGTCGAGGAAATGAATATTTAATCTTTTCAATTTAAATATTTAATGTTTCATTTTCTTCGCTCTGGTAATAAGGCAAAGCGCGGCGTTGAGTTTCGCCACTCAACACGCAATGCCTCAAATTCTGTGAAAAGTAGGGGAACGGACGTGGAACGGAGGGTCTTAACCCTAGGTTCCCGGGTTCCCTCTGCCTACCCTGCCTCGTGCGGGATACAGCGTGAAGCTAAGAAAGTATTTTTTTTAGTTTTGCCGATTTAAATAAAGCAAATACTTCATATTGATGCATAGTTGTCAAAATATAATAGTGAAGGCTGCGTTTCTGACATAATCGCGTACAAACGCACAGACAAACAGACAAATGTTGCAAATATAATACTACTACTAATACTATTTTGGGCTCTTTATTAATAAATTGATGATTACATTTATATAGGATTTTTTTTTATTACTTTCATGTAGAGACAGTGATCAGTTGAAGATTTATTAAAAGTATAGATATTATATACCAGTTTTTGGTTGAATTTCCCTTAAATTCAGTGTTAGTCAATATCCCAAATTGATCGAAGTATGTACATCCTTACAGATAAGATTTATTTATTTATATATTATTTAATGCAAAAATATATATAATAATATACGGAAAGGGCCAGGCTAACAATAAAAAAAATATCTGACAACCAATATTATCATTTGAGAACAAAAAAAAATTGTATGTTAAAAACATGAACACTTAATCCAGTTTATTTTCTATAATGTAAAGTAAACAAGATTTTTTCCTTTGAACAAAAGATTGAATAGTATTAGGTACTTTAATTGTATTGACTTGTTTACTATTTACTTACAAATTACAGATAATGAAAATATTTTTTGATAAATGCTATATAATCTGTTGATAATCGAAAAAAACAAATATAGATTAAATATTGTGATAGAAATATATTATTACATGTAAATACATATAATATATTTATTACTAGGTGTGATGTATATAAGTAGATATTGTTTTTTGTATTTATTGTATATATAAATAAACAACATTATCTATTACGTACCTTAGTAAATTATTTAAAAACTATGAAATATACACAGCCTCACGCTGTATCCCGCACACGGCAGGGTAGGCAAAAGGAATTTGGGGAAAAGTGTTAAGACACTCCATTCCCCACCACAGACGTCATGGATTTGGTTGACTAAAGCAAGTAATTAACAACAATGTGTTTAAAAATAGTATATATTATTATGTAAAATTAAACAATGTATTAAATTAAAAGTGTCGTGTCGTTCATAGTATGGTGTGTGCCTCGCCCTCGCTATTTATTCATATTTGTATGACATATAGTGTTTGTAAATTTTATCTCTATTGATGAGAGATACTTAAATAGGTCAAAATAGGTTTTCACTACAGTAAAATGAATTGCGGCGTCTTATTCTTTATAATTTACTACGCAACATCTACAAATAGCGTATAATCTTTTTTGTTTACCCTGATATAATAATTATTGTGACATATATATAACGTTATTATATTTCCCAGGTGAAATCTACCAAAACCGCGAGCTAGTGATCCGCACGCAGCAGCACATCTTCGTGCTGGGCCAGGGCGGGTTCGGCGGCGCGCGCAACTCGTCGCGGGCGGTGGGCGTGGTGAGCGTGCCGGCGCGCACGCCCGACGCGCGCCGCGAGCAGCGCACCACTGAGGACCAGGCGGCGCTGTACAGGTACTTAGAGATTTCAGCCGTGTGATTCCGGCTTAGAATAGGATCACCCTGGTACTGATGGTGTCGTAAGGGGCGACTAAAGTGCGTGTGGTAGAGTCACGTTGCCAGTAATGGCAATACGCATGGGCAGACTCGACCGGATTGTTACCACCACCGGCATTTAAGACCGGCGTTAAGTAGTGGCTTTGGCCACTGCGTTTCGCATTGAGTAATGCCGGGCCCCGGTGCCCATTCATCTTAAAGGCCGGCAACGCTCCTGTAGCTCCTTTGGAGTTACACGGAGCCGTGGGCCACGGTGATCACTTACCGTCAAGTGACGATAAAAAGATTGATTTGTTTTTTTTTTTTAATTTAACTTTGTGGCTGTACCTATGTGGTTGTTGAAACAATTTATTAAATAACTTAGTATAAAAATTGTAAAATTGCTGTAATTTCTTTCAAATAAGAGAGAAATTACTTCAACATATTGAATAGTTAATCTGACAGTATTTATTTATTAATTAAAAAACACGATATGTAAATCTTGAATAATTAATAACTTTTTAGTCAAAAAATTTTATATACATACCAACAATTTAAATTAAAAGCTTGCTAAAAAAATTATGTGATTAACAAAATACGTAATATAAATATTTATATGACTTTTTTATCATTTTCTCACAAGATTGTCTGGAGATTTAAACCCTCTCCACATCGACCCGAACGTGGCCAGCGTGAGTGGACACCCAAAGCCCATACTTCACGGATTGGCGTCCCTCGGCTTCTCCGTCAGACATGTTCTCGCTCAGTAAGCTATTTATTATTTATATGTTAATAATACGTGTTAATAATATCTTAACTACATTTTTACGATTTTTATTCTTTTTATCGAGGACTACTATAGTATTTGTATTAAGTATGTATCTAAAACTTTTAAAGCTTTTTTATTATACGTACCTATGAAACAAATTGATTATTAATTTTATAAACATATTTTTTTATTTACATTTGTATAATGTTTGACAAGCTCCGCGAAGTGACTTGTCAAAATATTATAGTAAAAACTACATTTAAATCTGATTAGCCATTTCAGAGATTAGCTTACAAACAGACATACATTCAGACATACATTCAGTCCCTTTTAAGATTTTTTTTTTAATATATCTTTCTTGTACGGGCTGTGATCAGTTACATATTTATTATAAGTATAGATTGTTAATTAAATATAAACCTCAGATACGCAGGCAATGAGCCATCCAACGTGAAAGCGATTAAAGCACGTTTCGCCAAACCCGTCTTGCCCGGACAGACGCTGATCACTGAGATGTGGCTGGAAGGGTCCCGGGTTCATTTCCAGACGAAAGTTAAGGAGACAGGCAACGTGGTTATTGGAGGTAATTAATATATATGACATTATTTTTTTACATAATTAATCACAGGTTGAATTTCAAGATTTTGTGTAAAGAATTAAATTTATTTTAATTTAGTAATGTAAACACAATTGAATGTTACAATTGAATTTTCTATGTACTAAATTAAATTTCCAGGTGCTTTTGTCGATTTAAAGAACGTAGTAAAGGAGGGTCAATCATCTGCCGCTGACTCTGCGAAGGCCGCGGGTTCATCTTCCACATTGAAAAGTGACTCGTTATTTGCCAAAATAGAAGCTGGCATTAAAGAAAACCCCGACAAGGCGAAGAGTGTTGGTGCGGTCTATTTGTATAATATCACTGAAAACGGCAAAACTGTTAAACAATGGAGTAAGTATATAATATAATTAAATCAGAAGTGATAAATATTTAAATTTAATGGCTTGTTTTATATGTATAAAAATAAAAAAAAAACTAAATATAAATTATGATACTAAATTCTGAAAATATCTAAAAACTATGGAAAATGTTAGCTTCTCATAGCTCCTTATTGATTTCTTTAGTTTTTGGAGGCTAAATGTGGCGTTGTTTCCCACTAAACAATTAAAACCTTAGGTTTTATCTAATAACCGTGTTCATTTGTATGTGAAATTACTAATTCCTATTTTTTATTTCAGCTCTAGACCTAAAATCAGGCTTGACGGTGTACCAAGGTGAACCAAAGTCGGGTAAAGCAGATACAACGATGACGGTGTCCGACGACGACCTCATAGAGATAGCGGCCGGCACTCTGAGCCCGCAAGTGGCGTACTTGAAGGGGAAAATAAAGATTGCTGGCAACATTATGCTCGCTCAAAAGTTGGGACCATTGCTTAAGGGTGGTGCTAAGCTATAAATATATTATAAAGTATATTATATAGTTTATAGTATATAATTTTATATAAAATTGTAATATATATTTTTATTTTTTTTATGAATTGAAATTATTATTTTTTAATGTTGGTAAATTATTAACATATTTCAATCTTATGCTCTTTCAGTAAGAAACAATGTTGCTTAAGAGTGGTGCTAAGTTTAAATTAAATTGTTGATTATCTATGAATGTTGCATTATCTGTTGAAAATTTGAAATGCTTTGTTTAATTGTTAACTTTCAATTGTCTTTTTTGTTTTTTATTTTATTATAACTTTATATGCACTCTGATGAAGCAAAAATAACATTGTAAGTTAAATAATATACTATCTATTGAAATCAGAGATATATATATATATATATATATATATATATATATATATATATATATATATATATATATATATATATATATATATATATACATATATATATATATATCTATATATATATATATATATATATATATATATATATATATATATATATATATATATATATATATATATATATATATATATATATATTTGTTAATTATGGCTCACTGTGTTAACTTGTCACAAGCCTATTAAGTAAAGCATCACATAAAACAAAAATCATCAAAAGGGGTTTTATGTCAGAAACTGATTTGTATTCTGGTGTATATTTCCTATTTACGTTGTTTTATGAAAATTAATTTGGTGAATGTTACAGTGATTTTTTTAAATATTTCTTATAAGTTGATACAACACATGCCAGTGACATTAGAAAATAAATGTTTACATTGTTTTACTTTTAATTCAAATTATTATCGCTACAATTATCAGGGCTCAAGCTTTTTATTTATTTTGCAAATAAAACGCAATTATATTAGTATATATGTAGCATTTCTTCGTAACAAGCCAAAGCGCGGCGTTGAGTTCCGCCACTCTACACGCAATGCCTCAAGTTCGGCGGAAAGTGGAGTACGGAAGTGGAACGGAGTGATATAGCGTGAAGCTGTTATAAATATATGATATAAATGGAGACTTGGGTAGTTGTTTAATTTAAGAAATATTGGGAACTGTATCTTATTATATTTTTTATATTATTGTTATTCATTCCAGAAAATGTTAAGGTGGAGGAATAATAAAATATTTTTATATGTGGTTTGTTTTATTGACAACAATCTGTTTGTTTATCTTTATTTTATTGTTGAAGATATATTGTTTTCTCTTTTCAAAATAATAAAAGAACTAAGAATAAATGAATAAAACAGCATATATTTATTTATTTATTTATTAATTCATTTATTTTTAAGTGAATTCGTGTCTTAAAAATACATTATTAACTTTTGTGTTAATGAATATTTAACTAAGGCAATTGGCCCCTCGGCATGACATCTGACAGTGAAATGAATGGTTTATAGGTCAATCGCCACTTGAGGGAAATAATTATTTTCCTTTCCTTTCTTTAGATATAAGACAGATCGGGCGTTGCAGTGTTGCAATGCTCTTAATATTGGTACGTGGTAGAATTGGGCGGTGCTTGGGAAAAGTTATATCTTTAGACAAGGTTTTTTCTGTTTGTGACAAGCGGATACTAAGTTAAACTAAAAAAAAACAACATGTATATAAAAAAAATATTATTTCTTATCCGACTGCGCGTGACGACAGTAGGCTCGTTCGCAATCCATGAAAATAGTTGACTATTTTCACTTGTTTTTCGATTCAATGCCAGTATTTGAACGGAGCACACATGTAACCAAAAATAAGTTTTTTTTATCCAATTTAGGGAATGTTTACACATTTTACAATGTTAAGGTCATACGTCTTATAATTCTGGTTTAGTTAAAGTTCTTACTGACCTGACAATATTTTATATAAGCGATATTTTTCTTCTTTGCGTTGTACAGGTAGGTCTCTATCTAGCGCTGAAACACTCGTTCCCCGTGTTCCACCAATTTTTTAAGAATTTGCATGTAGAATGTTGGAATCCGCGTGTTGTCTTGTACAACGGCACAGAAATAAATTCAGTAATTCACACATATATATATATATATATATATATATATATATATATATATATATATATATATATATATATATATATATATATATATATATATATATATATATATATATATATATATATATATATATATATATATATATATATATATATATATATATATATATATATATATATATATATATATATATATATATATATATATATATATATATATATATATATATATATATATATATATATATACTTATATGTTGAAACGTTTTCAGTCAGTATTATGTTGCAATTGCTAAAATATTTAAAATTATATTATTAATTATATTTAAAACATAATTTTCTATTTCCGAACCTCAAAAGGTAAAAAGGAAACCCATTTATATCATCACCTCGTTGCCCGTCTGTACAGACCATTGATCTCGAGATCGCGTAGCCATAGCTGCTATTTATGTTACATCAGGTCTAGGATACATGCATTCTAATAAAAATCAAGATTCTCAGTAAGCACAATCAGAAGATAACAGCATTTTTGCCTCGTTTTGCCGCATTTTGATAAGGTATGAAAATTAGTACCTACAAAGTGAGAACTTGTTATACCTACAAATAAAGTAAAACAAGATAAATGTCAAAATTTATAGGTAGTTTCAGATTCCTATCGTGGCGCAACGGCACAAGAGTGTGACTTTAAACGATAGATATGGGTTCGATCCCTACTCGAGGAAATAAAATATTTGAAATATTTTAATTAATTATTTAATGTTTCCATTACTTCGCTCTGGTAACAAGGCAAAGCGCGGCATTGAGTCCCGCCACTCCTCAACACGCAATGCCTCAAATTCGGCGGAAAGTGGAAAACAGAAGTGGAGCGTAATGTCTTAATACTAGTTTAACCTAAGTTCCCTCTGCCTACCCTGCCATGTGCAGGATACTGCATGAAGCTGAGTATAAGTATTTTTTTTCGAAATGGCTGTACTGCTGTTGACCTGGAAACGCCTTCTCAGCGGACGAGCAGGGGCGAAAGTAGTTGTATATACAAATGAAAAATATTTTACTAAGCTAAACTAAAATTAATAGACATTTTACTCTGGGTATACCCAGAGTGAAATTACTATTAATTTTAGCTTATATTACTATTTTATTTTGAATACATAAAACAACAAAATAAGTAGATCATGTTGTTTTAGCATCTCACCGTATTCCGCAAATATCAGGGTATGGTCTCCATTTCTTACTTTTCGTCAAATTTTTGTTGGAATTGAGTACCTTTTTATTTGAAAATACAAACAATTTTAAATACCCCATAAAATATATACCAGGGTCGTTTATTTTATATACTTATTCAAAAAAGTGCCACAGAATTAGTAACATTCTTATTCTCAGAAAACATTATTCAAAGATAAAAAATACAATGAAAGTGTAGACGCCAGAAGTATAGCTTGGTGTTAGGACGTCGCGTCGAGTTTTTTCTCAGTCTCTTCATTCCTTCTCTCCTATAATTCACACAATTAGTAGTAGGAACTTATAGACTAAAAAAAATTAAATAAAATTTCTCCGAACTTTTATTAGCTTATTAAAATTACTTCACACACAATATGTACAAACATTATAATAGTAAGTAATCATAAAGTTGAAAAAACTGATCAATTAGCGTCCAACACGCAATCCGATGTTTATGAGTTAATGCCGCGGGCATGAAATCACTTCAATATCCTCCCGCCCGTAACAACTAACAACTCAATCAACGCAATTTTAAAATAAACTGTTTTTTATATAGTACAAACGTCGGCCGAACAAAAAATATGCCCCGACGAAGGTCTCAATAATGACTTTCTCGAGAACTTGTTACACATAAACAACTCACGAAGTATAGCCGAGTGTTTGCTTACGAATTTGAACCTTAAACTTAAAATGTGACCAAGTAGAAAATATTTTTACATTTTGCCTTCTATAAAATTAACTTGCCTTGAATTCTACATTTAACAAATTCTTAAAAAATAACAATATTATTTATGAGCGCGATCGTTATCAACGTAGTAATAACTTATTTCCCAACATCGATACAGCCTAAAAAGATTAATAGACATCCGATCTTAAATCATAGCATACAATCTGAAGTCTGAACCGGTTGAGTATTACAAGTAAATAAAAACAGGACATCTCAATTCCGTATAGCTTTATCCCAAGGGTCCGGCGGGGTGTGGGGGGGGGGAGGATGGAAGCTGTCATCTGCGGCGGACGGCGAGCAAACCAAGTCACAACTCAATTTAAGGCGCGCGTGCGTTGGTACAGCACGTCGCATTGTACTGCGTCCGCGCGTATTCGTCTCGTCGCGTACACATTACACGTTGATAGTAAACATTAAACATTTGTCGGACTCAGTGAAGTTGCAGCCCTTCTTTTTGTGATGTTTGTTTCGTGACTGGATCTGTGCTATTTTTGTTTAGTTTTATTAAAATTTTCAAACAACGAACCATGTGACTGAGCCGCAGCGCCGAACTATAAGTATGTATTGCAGTGTTATTTTAATTTTATTCCAGTGTAAGAGAAGAAGTCATTTTAAATAAAATTAATGACATAGTGCTGAATGACTGAAATTCCATAGCAACATCAACTTTGTTTATGTTTTCTTGTACTTATTTAAAATTAATGCTTAAGCCTTAGCTCTTAAATTTAATACATCCTACTACACAATTGTTAATAGGAGGAATAAAAAGTAATATTATAATAAAGACAGGTTACAAGCCAATAGCCATCAATCTTACAAATATTATAAATTAGACAGTTATGTATTTACTTAACAAAAATCTCTACATGTAGACTCTATCATAAATTTTCCGACGTAAATTATCGGCTAGTCAGTAAACAGAAAAAAAGATTTGCATATATATATTAAGTAAAGCATAGAAATACTTAATTTAATCTAGTAAGTAATAAAGTATTGTCCTCGCTTTTTCCGTGTCCTTAGCTGTAATGTAGACGTGAGTTGAAATAATGAGATGGTCTATTAACTAGTTGATGTTAATATATCATGTACCAATAATAAAATCGCACCGGTGCTACAAGCTGCATAAAATTGCATATGGAATATACCTACTCATAATATATATATATATATATATATATATATATATATATATATATATATATATATATATATCTATATATATATATATATATATATATATATATATATATATATATATATATATATATATATATATATATATATATATATATATATATATATATATATATATATATATATATATATATATTTATATATAAAAACTTGAAAGGAATGGTAATAGATGTAAAATGTTTATAAAAATTTATTCTGCGTTCTTTCAAGAACGTTGTCTGATTTATAAGTATTGCTGAAATATATTTAAATGGTCAATGTCAAATCAACACTTGAAGACAGACGAGAGCACTTCATTGCAAAAAATAAACTTTTATGATTTCTACAGTATGTTTGGAAGCAAAAAAAATTACATTGTACATTAAATTATTAGAATAATATATAAGTATTTATTTTCATAGCGTGCATTATTCATTTAGTTTTAAGGGGAAATAAAAATAAGTGATTCATTTATAATTAAAAAATATATAAATTGTGATAGTAAAATCTAGAAATATTTTTGTTGTTAAACAATCTTTTTATGTAATATTCCTATTTTAACTTGTAATTGGATTTGTTCTATAGAAATAACAATAATAATAATAATAATAATAATAATAGATTCTTTATTGTACACCCCAAAATATACTTATAAATATAACAAATGATAACAGTAGCAACAAGAAATGTACAAGAGGCGACCTTATCGCTAAAACAGCGATCTCTTCCAGGCAACCTTAAGGCATATGAAATAAAGGCAAGAGAAAAAGGGGGTTAGGGGGTATGAATATTAAAATAATATAAAATATAAGATAAGAATGTATAAACAGTATAATATTAATAAATACATATGAGCATACATACATACATACATACATAAAATATATACATACATGACTACATACATACATAACTACATACATACATATATGGCCATTTTATTTAAAAATAATGGTGGAAAAAAAAAAAAAAAAAAAAGAAGGGGAAAAAAAAAGGATGAAATAATACTACACGGCGCTCAGGTGGGGTGAAAATGTTGTTTTAGGAGTCGCTTGAAAATATATAATGATTTTGCCTGTCTGATGCTCAGAGGTAAATCATTCCAGAGTCGGGAAGCTGTGATTGTAAAGGAGTTGCTTAAGAAGGAAGTGGAATGTAAGGGGATTTTTAGAGTTAAATTTTGATTTGAGCGCAAGTTTCTAGAATGTGATTGCCCTAAAAACTCAAAACGATCTTTTAAATAAGGTGGTGTTAATGGATCGAACAGTATACAGTAAAGAAGATGGAGAAAGTGAGTATTCCTGCGAAGTCGAATTGGGAGCCACTTGAGCTTTGTTCGAAACACGGAAACGTGGTCGTACTTTTTTAATCCAAAGATAAACCGAATTGCAAGATTTTGTAACCGCTCAAGTTTGTTCAATTGCTCTTCTCTTAAGTCAAGATAACATGAATCAGCGTAATCAAGAATTGGTATAAGTAGAGATTGTGCTAACGCAATTTTCGTTGGTATAGGTAGAAAATTACGTATCCTCAGAAGATATCCAATCGAAGCAAACATCTTTCTACTTACCTCACTAATCTGTGGATCCCATGACATATGTTCATCAATAATAATGCCAAGATTTTTAACAGTCTTACTGTATGAAATTATTTGTCCGCTCAAAAGTATAGGTGGTAGGGAGGACTTGTTAATTCTTGACACCAGGTTTTGACTGCCCACAATTATTGCTTGAGACTTATATGGGTTTATCTGCAGTCCAAACGATTTACTCCACATGGATATAGTTGCCAAGTCATTATTTACACAATTTATAACTGCAGGTACTTCAGAAACTTAAGAGTGGCGATAAATTTGTAGATCATCTGCATAGAGGTGGTAAAGAGAAGAGATATATTGGGAAATGTTATTAATAAAAAGTGAAAATAAAAGAGGAGACAACACGCCACCCTGCGGAACGCCAGCGCTCACTGTAGACCAGTCTGAATACGAATCATTAATTCGAATACGCTGACGGCGTCCATGCAGGTAATTATGAAACCAGTCAATAACGTTAGGAGATATGTTAGGAGAAGCTAAAGTGGCGAGCATAAAATCAAAGTCTACAGTGCCAAAAGCGTTGCTAAAGTCTAGCAACACTAATACTGTGACCTGTTGTGTATCCATGCTCATACGAATGTCATCAGTTATGTTTACAAGAGCTGTAGTCGTGCTATGACCAGAACGGAAACCGGATTGCAAAGGATTAAGAAGGTTATTTTTAGAAAGGAAATGTGTGAGTTGAGATTGTATCAGGCGTTCAAGGACTTTAGACAAAAAAGGAAGAATCGAGATTGGGCGGTAGTCGTTATCGCAAATGGGATTATTCTTTTTGGGCAAAGGAATAATTTGAGCTTCCTTCCATGCTGAAGGAAATTCACAGGAATCAATGGAAAAATTAAGCATGGAAGTTAGGATAGGACAGATGATGTCAAGTATGGGAATGATCATTTTACGACTCACAATCAGCCCCAACAGCGTCAGAGTTGATAGCCACCACATTCTTCTTAACATCACTTTGCGTAAACTGACTAAAGAAAAAATTAGGTGCGTTAGGAGAGGTAAAAGCAGCGATCTGATTAAGAGTTTTTTGCTTGAGAGTATTATTAATGTAACTCGAAGAAGAAAAGTGCTTATTAAGCTTGTTTATATCTATATTTTGAGAATTGACGCTACGACGTGCTTTACCTACTCCAATGGATTCGAGAAATTTCCATACTCTAGAAGGGTCATCTTCTTCGAGTACAGATTTATGAATATGGCGTCGTTGTAGGTCTCTACACACCCTATTGCAGTGATTCCTGGCTTTTATGTAATTAAGCAGATTTTTGTCACTGGGGTTAGATCTATACCGTAATCTTGCAATGTTTTTCTTTTTTTGTAATTTTTTTACGTCTTCAGTAAGCCAGGGTGCAGGAAGATGTCTTATCCGGACAGGACGCATTGGAGCATGACGATCGTATATTTGTAAAAGTAAGGAGTTAAAAGCAGCAACTTGTTCATCTATTGTATTATGATTTGAAATATCATGCCAGTTACTTTCAGCTGCTTCGTTTCGTAATTGATTCCAGTCTATATCACGACAATATAATGCAGATGCATAACTATATCCTTTACTTAAGAAGTACGGACGCACGCACTGGTAATAAAACAGTACGCACTGACTCTTGATTTATTACACGTTGCTGTCCATAATAAGTTGTTGTTCTAACTAAACTACCTGTAGTGACGTTCGAAATCCTAAAATACACTTGCTAGACGGTTACATACATACTTAAAGGTTTTACTTACGAGACTAGAATAAATATATTTTTGTATTCTTTGTACATCGATATAAAATTTTGACTGGCTGCGGTTACAGCATAAGGACGGAAAATAACTGCGACTGACGTTTGATTGGCACTGGATTGGTTTTATTATTAGTCATTTGCTAAAAATATTATAATTTAAGTAATAACATTATAGTTTAATATATTATATGAGGTGTAGGTATGTAGAAATTATTTCGTAATGTTTTTTAAATGCCGCTCTATTACATATACGCTTATCATTTTTTTTTCTTTCTTTCATGCTTTTTCTTTCTTTCCTTCTTTCTTCCAAAACATTTTTTTTTCTGCAGCACGGAATCAAAGGGACCTTGGATACCTATGTTAGTTTAAACACTCCATTTTCGTTAAGTTACTTTCGTTCCTCACTTTCGGCCGAATTCTTGAGCTATAGCGAGTTTGGTGGTGGAACTCAACTCCGTGTTTTGCCTTGAATATGTCCGAGGGATTTTTTTTTTATATTTCCATATCAACAATTTCGAGTAGGATTCGAACCCGTTTACAATCGTGTGTCTCTACGTCATAACTGAACTTAAATTATTATTTTTATCAGTTTTAAGTATATAAGTGCTATCTACGTTTTAGATTTTACTTGCATATATATTCAATTACATAATTTCAAAAAATAATATGTTTTATTATTTTTTGTTTATTAGACATTTATCTTAGAAAATATGTATACCGACTTACAATATTGAAGAGCCGAATTTAAAACTTAGTTTAGTGCTGAGACTACTGAGCGGAAAATTATGTAAATACAACTCGTTACGTGGAATGCCTCATTTACTATTGAAATTAGGTCATTTGAATATTAAATACATGTAAAGTAGTTACAAAGTTAGTTTTCTATTTTAGCATAAAATCTTTATTTTATTATAAAACAGTAATCGGATAAGCTGGACGTGTGTAATCTTTGTTTACTCAATTAACTGTGCATGTCTGTCCTCAACAGTATTAAGTTACGTGACAAGCCCTGTCTACGAACTAGATTAACTTAAAGTGCTTTACTCATCTCAAAGGATGTTTACACAAGCTTTCATATTTGGTTTGATAATGTCACACAATTTATTAACTGAGGCATTAAAAGATTTAAAAGCTTAAAGTTGGCTGCTTTTTATGACATAGAAATTCTCTTTCCCGTTATTAGCAATCAATCAATCACAAATTACTTGTTTAATTTCGATGGTAAATGCAATTAAATCAACTATATAAAATATATTATGTAGTTTTCAAAATACATATGATTTAAGTAAACAATGAACATATTAAAACAATCTATTTCTTTCTTTTGAAAAATCTATAAAAATGGTAATATAATGTCGTGGTAATATGCAACACTGGGACCATTCTCATATTTTATAGCCAGTTTATGTGGAGGTGCCAAAACCGATTGCGTTATGGTTATTCAATTTCTGTTTTGATTTTGGTCACGCGTACTCGCTACCACTTTCCTGTTTATTTAACTTTTTTAAAACTTCACATTTTGAGATAAATATAGATATTGAGAAACAAATTTATTGATTGAGTAGCATATTATGTTTTGAAAAACTACTTATTTTATTATAATTTTTAATATCATTTTTAATTTAGGCAGCATTAGTGTATACGAAAAATAGTTTCTTACAGGAAGAGGTAAGATACTACTGTACTACTATTACCTCGATCGACCTTTATTGTTGCATTAATTCCACATTAATTAACTTATTTTATGTGAACTAATCATAAAAACACGAATTCGTAGACCGATTATAACAAATTCAACGTGATATAGCGCTGCGAGACAAAAGTCAGCGTGTAACCTTGCAGCTGCACAACACGTGTGACAAATTAGTCCCAAATCCTTCGAATGATTAATGTTTGGGGCTTTCTTGTCCATGTCATGTGTAGCGCTACGATTTAGGACACAGTGATTAACAGTTTGAGTAAAACTTGTGTTGTAACTAAAAACATTTGATCTTTTATTCATAAAACATTGTAAAACCTAATACGAAATAGTTTTATCTCTCTCTCTCAGCTTCACGCTGTGTCCCGCACGAGGCAGGGTAGGCAGAGGGAACCCAGGAACCCAGTGTTAAGACACTCCGTTCCACTTCCGTTCCCTACTTTCCGCCGAATTTGAGGCATTGCGTGTTGAGTGGCGGAACTCAACACCGCGAAATAGTTTTATAATATCGAAATCATACAAGTGTCAGGTTTTTTAACTATTTACCTACTAATAATACTTTATAAAACTATGCGACTAGTAGAATTATTATGTTATCTAACTTTTTCTCATATTTATTATTTACTTGCTTTTGTGTTTATGTTGAAGTAATTTGAGAAACATGGGAAATGTAGTGCATTGTTGTGCCCGCATACTATTCTATGAAAATACGTGGATGGTCTCTTATCCGGTTGATAGTGCGTCTGAATATTTTTCTTATCTCTATGAAACTTTATATTTTTTTTCTCAGGATATCATATGTAATGAGAGTATGGTAACAATTGCACTTCATTTAATTGGTGTCTCATTGCCTTGCAGTGGTTCCTTGAAGTGAGTCTGGCATTCTTCATGTGACATTGCGGTCCTCCTACAATTAATACTTAGAAGCATGACCTGTAAAATGGCAAAACAAGAACATAAGGTCATGATAAGAACAAAGTAGGAAACTTTTAACTCACCACTCATTCTTATATGTTTACAATTTACTTATTAATCGTAAAATACCCATTTAAAATGCGTGAAAATGAAAATATATAATGATATCTCCCCAATTTTTTGTTTCAATTTTAAAATATGGCATTCTTTAGATTTGATTAGTCGATGTTTAGCAACTCTCACTCAGGCTGTACTACATTATTAAGTAAACAAACCGCGATAACCTCATTATAACGGTCACAACTAACTGGTTGCGTTAACCGTTTGGTGTAATTCTATACTGATATTAACACGTGGACACTGTCCATTATTTGATGGAACATAATATACGCTTGATATTTGTTTTTATTTTATTTCTCACATCGTTCGGGTTATTAGTTTACAAATTAAAATCAAAGGAATTCTTAGGACAAGAGATTTCTTAGGGTTCTTTTGTTTCATAGCAATGTATGTATATTCATTTATTAATAACGGAAATATAATCATAATATTTTTTATATATATATTATTTTTGGACTTATTTTGAAATTATTGGGATTGTGGTACTTAATAATTTTTAATTTAACAATGTAGTTTGCTAATTGATTATAATGCGGTAAAAATAGTTTATCGTGGTTATTCCTAAATGTTGTAACGCAATGTTTATCTACAATCAAATATGATAAGATAGTTAGTTAGAGCACTTTTTATGTAATTAGAATACAGTGCGTATTCTTGCACACACAATTTCGGAATTAATTATAATTTTTGTCTTAATTCTTAAGCTACTAATATTTTATTAATAGTAATATATTTATAATATTTCTCATCATTCATCTTCTCAGATAGGTGTATGATATTGTATAAAAAGGGATATTGCTAGGTTATATAAAACTTATATATAACATAGAAAATTCCATTTTTTTTTATTTATTTGTAATTTAAATAAAATATGGTTAAATTTAAAAAAGTTATCATTGCAATTCCACTTTTAATTCTTATCTTTCTCCAATGTTTCTTATTATCTTAGCGGTCGCGCTAATTTCATTTGGCCGTCGGCAACTCAAAGCGTAGCAATATCACACTTCATTATCAAGTTGCGAACTTAATATTATGCGTACTATCTTTTTATATGGCATTTAAAAATATTTCATATATTGTTAGAAATTGTGGCTTATTTACTTTACAAAACTTCTATACATATTGTTTACATTGCAATATTTAGACTACATACATAATTAGTATATTACCTACGTAGACACGATCTTTTATTTAAATAGGTAATACATCATCCTGTATCCATTTGAGGCCTGTCGTGGCGCAGCGGCACAAAGTGAGACTGTAACCGACAGGTTCTGGGTTCGATCCCCAGTCGAGGAAATGAAATATTTAATATTATCAATTTAAATATTTAATGTTTCATTTCTTCGCTCTGGTAATAAGGCAAAGCGCGGCGTTGAGTTCCGCCACTCAACACGCAATGCCTCAAATTCGGCGGAAAGTGGGGAACGGAAGTGGAACGGAGTGACATAACACTAGGTTTCACTTCCGTTCCCTCTGCCTACCCTGCCTAGTGCGGGATACAGCGTGAAGCTGGAAAAAAAAAAATCATCCTGTAAAATCATAACCCATATCAATTAGTGCAATTGTCTAAGCGAAAAGTAAATTGTATGCACGTATTGAGATGAAAAAAAGAAAGAGAGAATTTATGTATAATCTTTAACTATTGATAAAAGATTTACAACTTTTTAAGCTCTATAAAAGCGTTGGCATATTTTTTTTTTAATTCAAATGGATATAAGCAAATATTATAGATAAAATAAAAAATATATAATATATTAATGTTATACAAGTATATGTAAATAACTTCAAATATAACTCTTTAATATAAATTATATAGTCAACCTCTAAACGTGTCTGTTTGATGTATGACGAGCAAACGCAAAGCAAGTATGTAGATAATCATTGGGAAAATAAAGCAAGGTCGGTAATAAGTGTAACATTGGTTTTGTGTATGGACGAGGCCGTCGCTAATTCATTTAGTAAATATGTTAACTAGCTAACGCTTTAATAGGCTGTGTACTGGCAATTAAATTTGTATTAAGAAAACAAATCTTAACAAGATTTAGCACGCAAGATCTTAACGGCTGACTTTTAGGAATTCCTATTAAAATGGTAATTTGAGTTAACTATTAATTAATACTTACAACAAAAATGTGTTTTTTAAAATATTCTAACTGTGAAACTCTTTTAATAAGACATTACCTATTCACTGCCTATTCAGAAAATTTGTATATGAAATTTTCGTTAAATGGAAGCGTAATTATCCACTCCATAATCAACAAAAGGCACAATTGCTTTACAAAAGATGGAACGCCGAAGGCAAAAAGAATGAGACGTAGGGAATTTTCTGTGCCGTAATGTTACTATTTCAACTTTCTAAACATAAAAGCTCGTAATTTATAACTCGGGCTGGAATCGTAAATCGATGTCAAGTTTTCGTACCGTTATAAAGAACAGATGGAATTATTTCTAGATTCTTTTACTTCGAAACATCTTTGAGCTTCTTATACTGATATTTATTAAAAACATTCGTTCAATATTATTTGCTATTTATTAGGATTCTGCGTCATGTTATTGTTTATTTATGTATTAAAATGAATAAAGTAATACATACGTATGATGTTTGTCTAGATATAATAGTGAAAAGGTAAATATTCTTTATACAACGTTATTAGTTACTAGGCGCTTACAATTTTGTGTGTTCAAGTGTCGTAATATAGCTGTCCAATGAATTTCGTATACAAACAACCAGTAACAATTTGATTAGAACTTTTTTGTGTTGAATAAGTACAATAACTTATTTTATTATTATTACAAAACTATATATTTTTTATTGTTCTATTATTATTAATTAATTAAATAAACAGTTGAGTAGATTACTTATATGTTTGTTTATATTGACTTCTTTGAATTGTCGTGTGTAAATACAGTAATTTCTTCTTTTACCACACGTGCAAGAGCAGGTAGTTCAAGCAATATCTGACAGGGCTTGGTTTGTCTAATCAATTATCGCTTAACGACACGCTATAATGAGGTGCGCGGGAAAACGCCTATTTGGCTTGCTGCTTAGCGCATCGCACTTATGGTATTTCATATTTACATAGAGTTATATTAAATGGTTGGAAATTTTATTAAATAGTTTCGTTTCTGCAGAAAGTGCATGGAAAGCTAATATTTCGGTAGTCTTTAAAAAGTGTATAAAGATTATAATAAATATTTTATATTATAAATATAATATATAAAAGTAGTGTTTATGTAAATGTATCATTAAGAGGTTTAATGGAAAATATTTCACTCTGTATATCCACGGAATGTCAGCAATTACTTTGATTTTCACACTTACATGCTAACCGCCCGCTATTTGAGTGTGGAAATGTCGCAGACATTTTTTCTCGTTTCTATTTAGATAGTTATTACTGTCGGCTTTACGCTTAAGAGCTAAGAATTCTTCTATCTTTTTTTCTCGTCTCACGACATCACCGGTCACTTCCCCGAAATTTTGATTCGCTATCGACAGCTGTTTTTATTTCGATATAACTTGCAAGTCACGAGTTTTAACAAAGTAAAAAATAAACTATTCTTACTTTATTTCTTCTTTTGAATAAACTCACTTAAAAGACAATTTAATTAACAAACAAAACAAGAAGCACACGTTCTTTAGTCCTTATCCTCAGAGCTACCGTACCCTGTAAGATGTATGAATATTTATTGGCTCGTATCTAAAGGGAATAAGGGCTAGCGGAGTAAACGTGCAGCAGGTACCAATTGTTATTGTAATGTAACACTTGGAGTGGAGGCGAGTTGGACATCTTAAGTTGTCACTTTGTTTTCTTTAGCTATTGGGTACTCCACGGGACGACGACCTACGCGTCTCTGTTAGGGCTGTCAAAAAGGGTTTTAGGAAATTAATATTAAATTATGAATATTAAACCTTTTTTATGTTCAAAGTTTATCAATCTATTATATAAAAGGAAGAGAAGAAATATTAAAAAAATCTTAATATTTTACTATTACTATTTACATAGTTAATATTTTCGACAACCCTACTGGGTTACGGTAACCGTGTAAGTTAGTAGCAAGTGAGAAGTGCGTGACACGGTTCTGTTTGTTTACTCAGCTTCCGAGAAGGCCCCGGGATCAGTCAAGGATTAACTAAGGCCGAATAAGTTAATGTCGTGTTGCAATACTGATAGGGATATAGGAGATTCTTATCAGTGATATCTACGTATTTAACGTAGAGTTATCCTAAGTGCGGTATTTAAAAGTTAAAATACAAACAGTTAAATATTTATTACGTTATTTATTAAGTACGTCATTATTTTTCAATATTTTTTCCTTCATTTGTATATAATATTTTTGCATATATGTATAGTTTGCAGTATAAAATAAATAAGATCTACATTTGCTTTGGTTGTGATATTTACATATTTGTAATAAATAATTAGAAGTTATACACAGAGGTCATGAAATAAATTAAAAGAAACGTTCTTATAAAGACGTAAACATATAATTTGTACTACTTTATAAACGTTTATGGACATATAGTGATAACAATATTAATAAATAAAAAATAGCTCTAATATCTGAACTCTGATAACTTCGAGGCACAAGTCACATGCACAGTAACAAATCAATCCGTATTTTTGATAAATGCAATGTCTTATGTAAGGAATACGTCTTTTCTATAATATACGTACAAGTGCATAGCGTATATGAATAACGATAGCCATCAAGATGTAAATGATCGGCGAGCTATACTCATGAATGGAGTAGACCTCGCGAGATTAAACGTGTTGATTGCCCATGCGATTGGAGGTTAATGACGTTTTGCTGCAATGAATAAGCACTGACTCAGTAAGAAATTATTGTACGTTATTTGTTTTTTTTTTTAATTATTGTGCGTAAATAAAGTAACCCGCGGTTAGGTTGAAAAATAGAGGAATATCAGAGATATATGATTATATTTTCATAACTTTTAACAGAGATTGCATGTCTTATGGTCGTTTACAGTATAATATAAATATATTTATTAGACTTAATAAAGAGCCTAATATATTATCATTTATTTCTGTATTATCATTTAATTTATAGTATTCATAAATAAAGTAATAAAAGTTTTATCAAAACAATACTAGTAGGGACAGAATATATAATATATTTAATGTTAAATGGTAACACTTTATATTTAGCTAAACAATTTTCTATAACAAATTTATTATGAATTCGAAATTTGTGTACGCAATTTTAAAGATTCATTTGTTATATACTAAATCAATCTTTATAATTTTCCATGTCATGGCCATATAATCAGGACGGTCTTAAATATAATTTATATTTGCAACATAAAAAATGGAATAATGTAGAGGTAATCGCACTAGAAAGTTGAGTATAGAGACTACTACTACTACTACTATATTAGAATATGCCATGTTCATAAATAGAATTTGTTCTTAACATTGTAGATGTTGCGGAACATAAGATATATCTATCCATATTAAAATAAACTTGCCGAGTTGCGTAATAATTGTAGCCAGCTAATTTTGTTTTGATTTATATTCATAAAACGGAGAGCTTGTAATTACGGATGACATACCGCTGTACAGCCTATAAATAATTTTAGATAAGGAATTCTGTTAATATAATTTAAATGTTTTTTTCAGGTAATGTGGTTGCTAGTGGCAGTGCTCAGCCTGTCAGTGGCGGCCAGTGGGACCCCCTGCGAGCAGGCGCAAATGCGTTGTGCCTACCGTACTGGATGTGGAGCCGCGCTCAATAACTATATGTACCTGTGCGAAGAAGTACTGTCCAAGCCCACCAGCGTTTGTCCGAAGGCATGTGAACACGCGCTGATCGCGTTGACATCTACTGAAGAAGGAAAAGAGCTTATGAATGTTAGTTTTTTTTTGTCTAAGAATTTATTGTATTTATATATGTGATAATGTGCTTTGAAATTTGCTTTTGATATTATAAAAGCATATTAAATTTTTATGATTTTTTTTATTTTCTTGATGCAATTAATATGTTTTAATTATACAAGTTATATGAACAAAGAAATTAAATTAAAGTGTGGTATACAAAGTACAAAGCCATCAACAACAACTATCGCGCTATCAATATAAGTACATAAGTTTTATATATTATTCATGAAGATACTATATATCGGCGAGAAGTAACAGGATATATCTTCTTCTTCTTCAGCTTCACGCTGTATCCCGCATTAGGCAGGGTAGGCAGAGGGAACGAAAGTGAAACCTAGTGTTATGACACTCCGTTCCACTTCCGTTCCCCACTTTCCGCCGAATTTGAGGCATTGCGTGTTGAGTGGCGGAACTCAACGCCGCGTTTTGCCTTATTACCAGAGCGAAGAAATGATACATTAAATATTTAAATTGAAAATATTAAATATTTCATTTCCTCGACTGGGGATTGAACCCAGAACCTGTCGGTTACAGTCACACTGTTGTGCCCCTGCGCCACGACAGGCCTCAACAGGATATATAACATTTAATATAAGTTAAAAAGTTTATTACGATTTTATGAGTGATGTAGTCTTGGCAGAGGTCATATTTGCCGCAATAACTTTTCATCATCACTTGTTTACAATGTCTTTCTCAATTGAGTGAGGCGGCCACGATATTACGATCTGCAGTTTGGTCGAGTTTATTTTATGCTCTCTTCACTAATATATTTTCTTATAAAGCTTGAGGGGTCTTTTTAAAACGGCGTTGCTCTATACTCAGTACAGACGCCCAGCAATAAAATCTAATTTAGACGTCAGATTTGTCGGACACGACGCATCGCCATAGTCGAGGGTCGCGGTTGTCGACCTTTTATAAAAGTTCCTCAAAAAAGTAAACGTACTGTTTTTTTTATAATTAACCACATTAAACTAACTCCGTAACTTAACAACTTTCGCATTACCGAGAGCATATTTAATAAAACTGCATTCAATTCCAATGTGAACTTTACAATAGAGCTCATAATTTCTACGTGACCTTTACAAGTGAACGTTTATTTCTTAAGCATTCAGCAGGTGCTCACTACAATCATTAAACTTTCTATAAATACAGAATATTAATGTGTATTTGGGAGTGACATCTGTTGGACCACCTATGTACGAGTACACGTAATCAAAAATGCTACATCGAAACATCATACTAAATGACCTCTTAATGACTTTAACATCACTAAAATTATATGTTTGATGGGTATGGTATTCACATTATAATTACACTTTATCATTATGATGTTTTTTTTAATAAACGAAAGTTTTGGAATTTTTAGCTTTTATTGTGTCTTCTGTGTCTTATGACAATATAATAAAGCGATGAAATATCTTTTTTTTTTTCTATGAAATATACTTAAAACGTACAAACATAGTCTAAGTGAATAAATTTGATTTTCAATATTTGTCAATTTGGCCTAATTTAAAGGAATTATCAGGACCCGGTATGGTCGATTATGTTGTTGTTATGGACTGATTATGGTTTGCTATTGAGCAATGTGTATCGAAAGCAAGTCAGGGCAGAGCGGCCGAACAGCCTTGAGATTTGACGTCTATATCGGGACCTACCGCAGCGCTCATTCTTGCGCAGGTGTTGCCTCCCCACAAAAAATACAGCGTAAGACGGAGGCTACTCCTTTATTTATCTGTTCCATCGCAAACAGGACCATAAATTGACCTTTAATTAAATGTTTCCATCACATTCTGTTAATTAGTATCATAGCGAATGTCAAGTTCAAATTCTTTGATTTGCTGTTATCGACCACATCGATTTTGTACGCAATATATAGATCACAAGTTCTTAGTAGCTACGCAAATTAAATTCAGTGATGTAATAAGATCACATTACTTATAATGTACAGTAAAATGATTTTTGCAGATATATCTGATGTAGATCTTACACTAAACCGAGCCTTATAATAATCGTTATTCCGCCATACTTTCATAGACCTAGTCTCCACCAATATTGTTATTATATGAAAATGTTGTAATTCGGACCGTGGGCCGTCGTAAAATATTTTATGAACTAAAAATGTTATTATCGTACCAGACATAAACGGTGAAGTTATGAGTTTTCTGGAAAGTTTATATGATGCCTTTAATTTATTTTTTGTCAGAAAATGACATGTATTAAATATTATCTAATAATTATAATTTTTGTTGTAGTGTCAGTGCGAGGATGAATACTGTACAGAAGCCAAGCAGAGAATTGACGTATGCCGTCCTCAAGTGATGAGAGGTGCGGCGAACGCCACATCCTCATGTCGACTCTCTCAACTTATATGTCTTGCGGATGCTCAGTGTGCGACGGCTTTAGACTTCTATCATCAGCTTTGTAGGTCGATGTTTCGAGGTAGAAAATGTTCCAATAAGTGCAGAAACTCCATAGAAATTCTAAGAAAACAAGAAAAAGCAGCTGCGTTAACAGCTTGTCACTGTGATGGTAATGAAGACTACGACTGTCCTAGGATGCAAAACAATCTTGCTAGACTTTGCTTTCATAAACACCTTAAAATCATACGAGTCCCGTGAGAAAGGCTACGAGGAGAAGCATAAAAAGCATCACCAAGAACTGCCATCAGCGACGAGTCCCGTTGCTGTATCCAGTCTAGTTATTTCGTTATGTATATTTTGTCATGTAATTCGTGACAGTAAACACTGAGGTGTACCTCATAGTATCGTATTTAGTCCGTTTTAGTATTATTTCAAGTATAAGTTAATGTACATATGTATAGATCAGTATTTTATTAATTTAATATAATTTATAAGAGGGCTTGCAAGGGTAATATATGTATGTTCTTATAGTGTAGTGTTATTTCGTGTGTGTTAGTGTATTTGTGATTATAGTTTAATTTGATATCCGGAGTATTTCATTGGAGAAGTTCTATCCGCCCACGGGCGCACGCAGCGTCGCTTCGCTATAAATTACTGCGGCGCCGGTGGTCCGGTGACAAATGCAGGGTTGTTCCCGTCGCGGCGCCTCGTCGATTGATCTAAAGCTTGTAAAGCGACATGTCAAACAGATGAATGTACTTCTCGGTTTCTCGTATCTCTCCTCCGACTCATTAGATCTACAAAGATATAATCAAAAGAGTCAAGCGTTTAAGAGACGAGGAGGATGTCTCGAGTGGCTAAATCCGGGCGCAACACTAATCGTCTGTCAGTAGCGTCACAAATATGCGGGATGGGATGCCAGCAAACATATTTAAAGTTTTTACAGTTCATTTTCTATGACATCCTTTACGAATGTCGATCTTAATTTATTTATTGGACTGTAAATTTAACATTTTAAAAGATTTCTTTCTATTCTCTAGACATTCTATTGAGATGTTAACATAATTATGAGCTATTTAATTACCAGACTTACGGAGGTAGCTGAATTAAAAGTCAGTTCACAACAAAATTCTTACAACATAGTACACTCATAGTAAAGTTTAGTACTCTAATAGAGCAAGATTTGTGATTTAAGTGGCAAGAAAATCTCAGCATAATTTGCTTAAGATAATTTATTTAAGCCTTTGGTATTTTATGAGTGCTAAATGTGATTTAGGTTGGCATTTCTTAGAATATCACTTCACAGAAATGACTATTCTCCTTTGACAGTTATGTCTAAAGTAGATATTTTTTGCGTTAAGCGTTTGAACCTTTTAGTGCCTCTATGTTATTTTTAATTGACAGAAATGGTAGTCTTAATTAGAATTCACCGTGAAATATACAAGTCGTGATATTTCCATGAAGAGATCAAATGAGGAGTAGTCGTCGTATCTTACGCTGAGTTCAGATCGCTCGTAATGAAGAGGTCCGGAACCGGTTTACAGAGCAAGGTCTTTACAGTCGTTTACGAAAGCGAACCGCCAATAAGTTTTCTTACTTTTTCATTACTTCTTAAAATTTAATTACAATTCATCATAGTTATATTTTTTATCTAATATGAGATATTGAATTTAATTTTCATTTAAAAATCGTCGCTTAAAGTTAAGTATCTACAAGCTCGTATATAATTAAGTAATTTAGCTAAAAATAATTATTACTCTTCAATTTAGGTTTCTTTCTTAGATTATCGTAAAACTGTATTGATGTATATTATTTTCATACGTTTTAAACACGTTTCTTGTCTAGCTTGTCAAAATAAAAAAAATATATAACAGCATTATATTTGAGTGTTCAAATTTTGTAAACGTATTAAATCTAACTACAACTTTGTGCATCACAATATAGAACTATTTTCTCTAAAGAAAATCTTTAATATTTGCTAGTAGAATAATAGAATTATCCATCTTTGAATACCTTAATGCGTATGCAGGTCTTAAACAATTGCTTCCTAATGTTTCGCCATGAGGTACATATCTGGCGTAAATGCATAATGCAACCTCACGATAATAAGATGAATAACAATGCATAAAATATAATGAAATTTAGCATTACAAACATTTAATGTATTTTACATAGCAGGAAAAATAAGTCAATCTGGTAATATGTTATACAATTATATATTGTTGAGCATTTCAAAGTTTGAAACCCTTATCTTTTTCACATCTCACTGACTTAATACTTTAAGTTAATGTTACAAAAAAAAACATATATTGTAAAATATGTTACAGTGTATTCTAACATCTATATTGTTGTCTTTGTTAGTGTAAATTAGGTTTTAGCTTACTATTATGTTACGGCAAAATTAAAATTAAATTATGTACCCATTTTAAATAAATATTATAAACAATTCACACAATCTTGCTTGATGTTTTAATAATGTAAAACAAGAAATGTTTAAATTTACCAAGATATTTTACATATTTGATCTATTATTTTGAAGAAATATTTCATATAAAATAAAATTAAATTTATGCAGTCCATTTATTAGCCAGAAAAATGTTTTTTTTTTTTATATTTATGTATTGTAATGTATGAGACGAAAACTTATTAACCACAGTTTACCAAAGTGGATTATTAGGGTAATTCCGAATTTATATAAATTAGCATCGTATATGGTAATCGTACAAGTGTTGTATATAGGTTAAATTATTATTTAATTAGGATTAATTTAGTTGTAACAATTGTTGCATTTGTTTCGTTCACGCAGAGTTCTTTTAAGGATTTTAGTTGTATTTATTTTAAAAAATAATGATTTTTTCTGTTTTCTACACATTTGTTTTATTTCCTATTTTCTTTCTATAGTAATTCGATTTGATAAATTAACATAATGTTAAGTATAAATATTTAATTCCTTTTTCTTCCGATCTTGAAGATTTGCATTTTTATAACTCACAATAAGTTATATATATCTGTCGTAAACAATGCCGAGAGTCAACTTCTAATAAAATAATTAATAGTTAATTGTTAAGATTAATGCAAATGACAGAGTAACTGTCGTTATTTTATTATGTCTACCTTGGCCTGTTATATATGGAGTAAAATGTAAAGCCGAAAACAATTATTCCTATATCAATAGACTTTAAATATATTTAAAAATGACATCCACTTTATTAATACAGATGACTCAATTACTAGAAATGCAATAAAATGCAACTTCATATCTAATAGTGTTAATTAGTATTCTAGAAGAAGAGAACCTTTTTACAATCTGTTGCTGCCTTATCTGTTCGTGCCTTCCATACGAACGCTTAAGTCAACATTTATAGGTACCTAGTAGTTGCATATGTAACGTTTTTTTACTATTAGAGTAGTTGAAATTAAGTGCAATCTTATGTGAAAATTACATACTTACGACTTTACTTAAAATATTTTAAAGATACGTATTTTTTTTGTTTTTTTAAATGCACTTTAAGAATATAGTTTACATATATGATACGTGAAGTACCG
>CM032398.1:8061473-8313092 GCA_019049475.1 Eueides isabella | reverse complement strand
ATTACATTCTCTTTTACCATTGAAAGCATAAGTAGATAGCCCTAATTCTACAAAAGCATGCAATGTAATATACATTTTCTCACTTTTCATCGAACAAGTAGTAGTAGACTTAAATAACCTAATACTTTTTTTAGAAACGTGTCTTTTTTAACGTAGCGGGATGTTAACCGCCGCTCTTGACAAATTATAAGAGCCTTTTTTTAAATAATATTTTTCTTCCTAAGTTTGGATTAACACTTTAAAATTATAAATTTTTTAATTGTTTTCTATGCTTGTTTTTTGTAACAAAGATCTTTTACTAGTTTCTCTCTGTCATACACAAAGTAGTACCTACAGAAGTTGAAAGAAAAAAATATCTGTAACATTGGATCACTTGACGGTCATTTTCTTTCACACGGTCGTTAATAAAATTAAAATGTTTAGTAGTCTATATTTTGATAAATAAAAGTTTGATGAAATAAAAGTAGTCTATATTTGATGAAAAGAAAGTGTGCTGCGATTAGGTTATTTTCTAATTTTATAATTCATCACTGAATTATTTCAAAACAACTAAAATAACAGCTAAATTTTGGCTGTTCATTGTATGATACTTTTTTTAACCCTGTATCTCACAGGTAGGAGACGTGTTAAGACACTCCGTTCCGTTCCCCACTTTCCGGCGATTTCGTGACATTGCATGTTAAGTGACGGAGCTCAACGCCACGCTTTGCATTCACTTTGATTCCAGGTTTGTAAGACCCCGAAATTATTTATATTTTATTAGTTTTTAATGATTTTTTTATTTTTCTGACGTGGAAGAAGAAAAGTAGATAATCAAATGGGCAGTAAAACTTCATGAATAGGGGGCGTTCAAGGATTACGTAACGCAATTTTTAAAGATTTTTGACTTTTTCAAATTTCTCCAAGTTTTAAAAACAACCAATGTTTCAATCTATACGCAGATCAGAATTTACCCAGGAAGATGCGTTAAAAATGTATGATGGAGTGCATATTATATTCGGCAATAGAAAAATTAAGTGTTGGCAAGGTGGCTTGAGGTGATTTACACAAACTATCTAAGACCAAGTCCAAGACATCATTGCAGTTTTATCCAAAAGGTCTTAGAAAGGACGCCACAGTGCTACCTACTGCTAAGAAATAACAAGAATGCTTCTCATTTGTAAGCGTAAACGAGTGATTAATGACAACGAAGACCAAAAACGAATGAATTAATAGTGAGATTTCCAGGACACATATCATTAAAATTATAATATTATTTCTAGTAAAAATAATTATAAATCCTTTCACGTGCACTGCATTAAAATTTAAACAATATCTACAGCAAATTATTAGTAGATATCAAAATGATCTGTTATTTTTAAGGTTCCTGACCTTAAAAGCAAAAAACAAAATATTGTAGGCTTACTATTGTCCCGTTTACATCTGTGTATTACAGAAAAAACTAGTTCTAAATCAACACATCAAACGATGCGATAATAGACGTCTTACTATACTCAATATACCTAACTTTACATAAATATATTTACAAAATATTCTAGGTCGGTTAACCGTCCTTATATTGTGACAGTCATAGAACACGTGGTTATATTTTTCCAGTCGTAAATCTTATGATATGTAAGTACAAATAGGCCTAAAAAGCCAAAACCAAAAATAACGTATCGACTCATGAATATAAATTAAATAATAATAAAAGTCAAATTCGTTATGGTATTATTGAATGTTTGCAGTTTCAAGTGGTTCAATCAAATTAATCAAAAAACTTTTACTAGGTAAATTAGAAGTTAAACCACAGCAGACTATACAGATATTTTTTTTTTTGTATTTTACGTTTTGTATGAATTTTAGGAATGTTTTTTTAAATGCAGGCCTCGATTCTTAGTGGCCACTTCTGCTTAGTAAAAAAAATGATGTTAGCTGCATTTATTCTTATGATAAGTCAATAGGTTGTATATGAACAAAATTAAAAGGACCGGTGATTAAAATCGTTCTCACTATTTCCATACTCTACTTGATACTTCCCATTCCGTATACTATTATGTAGACTACAAAAAGAGAGAGATTCCCTAAGAGAATTGTAATTATGTTAAGAAAAATGAAACCTAGTTCATTAATAGTAAAATGTTATATAAATGTCTGATATAGATCGGCAAATACTAGGTATGTTTCAACTAAAAAAAATTAAATTACATTTACACTAAGACTATTTTGTCTTATGTATACAAAAAAATAGTTATTAGAAAAAACCGACAATCTTTCATAATTGCTTTTGCGAGAAACCAGTCTAATTTAAATATTTAAAACATAGTTGTTGGTATCATCACGATTTTTCAACTTTCTAACTTGAATTTCGTGATCGACCGTTCGCTAGGATTCGTTTTCCATTTCAAGAAACTAAGAAACATTCAAGAATTATAGAATTTAGGTCGACCATAATTTACTTTCAAAGTTAAAGTGTAGTAAATATCTAGTACCTATCTTTAAATTAACTTAATTTGTTTCACTGTGTTTATTTCTTTGCGGGCGGCCGTTTTTTTTTTTTGTTTTTATTTAAATATCTAAATATTACTATTTACTATATTTTAGATATTTAATATATGTTGTAGACAGAACTTTAGATATAATTAGGATATTAACACTTTAATTTTTGTTCCAAGCTTTATATAAAGAACGTCGACAATTTTTAAAAATATATAAGATGACTTGTAATATTAAAAAAATCAAGAACGAATACAAAATGTTAAAACGGAAGTTATACAATTTGGAGCACGCGCGGCGCATCTACAAATTTTATTTGATATTTAATGGACGTTGTCTCAATCTACGGTGATTATGATAATTTCACACGTCGTTTTTATTTTTAACGACATAAGCTGTCATTTATAACTAGATTTTCAATAATTTTAAAATTTTCTTCCGAAAAACTATTTATCGCGTAAGTATAAAATGATTATTTTAGCTTACTAGCTGTTTCCTTCTGTAATATAGCCTGATTTTTAGCACGAAGAAGAAAGCGCTATGTCAGAGAAAAACCACACATCTTTTTTTTTTCAAAGAGATTTTTTTCTATCAATATAATCAGCAAAATTAAAAAGAGCGATACACCATTAGTCACAAAATACTTCAAACCAACGTATGTAAGTCGTTCTAACAAAGTTTGCTGCTGGTGCCATAACCCAACACGCCATATGCCCTTTTTTCTTTTAATTAGAAATTTAATAATTTCCTCCTATAGAGAAATAGAAGGGATTTTTTAAAATTCTAATTCAAGGAAAAAGGGTATTTGCATTTAAAACACTTACCTAGTATTTAATCCATTCTAATAATGTTAAAATAAAAAAAAACACAACACTTGCAATTTTTTAAATAGTTAAATATCATAATTTACAAATTACTTACTCTTTAAACTTTAGCCTTCATAGAAAAAAAAAGTATATAATTCGATAAAGAAAAAATATTTCGCGAAAATTAGTTAACGTGCGCGAAGTTTCATGCGCGTGCGCCGTTTGAAATGCATCGATCGCATGCCTTGTGCTTACTAGTGTAGATTTACATGGCGTTACATATTAGATAGTTATTTTTATGGTATTTTACGAAAGTTACATCTATTATAAATGTTGCGGGATATAACGGTGACGTCGCCATTACACCAGCTTTGCGATTTGTTACGAATTACGATCCGCCTTGATGTGAACAATCAAATAATTTAACAACCATGCAGCATGAATTGAAATATTTTACGATTTTTTTAATAATATTGTTACAAAAATAAAACACATAAGTACATGTTGTATAAAAATGGAATTTTATTTTCTTTAATATTACTTTTATTATCTATTATTTATTAACACACTAATCTATATGAGATATATCGTCCAGCTGTCTCTGATGATCTTATAATTTTTACAACCTGAAACAAAGTAATAAAAAAAAAATAGAAATTTGAGACTTTAATATATATAAAACATAAAAATATCTGTTAAACAAAAAGTTATATCTTTTTAAAATCTCTCTTTCGCTTAACTGGTCTATTTTAAATAAAGTACGAAACATTTCTCACATTATATAATAAAAGCAATTGACATAGTCATAGATTTAAGTGGCATCAAAAATCACATTTTGGACTTGAATAGTTTTGCCGAATAGTCCTACCAGTAGAACTATAGCGAAGGTTTGTGTAGCGTGAAATATTATGTTTTTTCTTATTAGAAAAAGGAAATCAAAATTAGTACTTTTTCAATATAAGTACATCTTATTTACAGTCGCAAGCTTGTCCCCCGCTACGACAGGCCTCATGAAATGTTGATTGGTTAATAAAATGTCGAAGCTATTTTTATGGCGCATTAGAACATCATCTGGCTATAAACACGATGGTTATGGGTTCGACCCCTACTCGAGGAGATATTTGTTAATCCTTTTGCCCTACGGTTGCATGGCAGAGATCGCTACTTAAGCTATAATATTATACTGAACTTTGGGTGTACAATAAAGAATATTTATTATTATTATAAAAGAATCTGAATTCTACAGTAAGATTAAATTAATAAATTTAGTTCCGTGACCATAGACTACGGTAAACAGTTCAAAACGCAGAAACAAAAATATAGAAACAATTTGTTTTTAACCATAAATATAAAAACATAATATAACATATAAAAAAAGGAATGCGATGCTGCTTGTTTCATTATTTCCAAATTCAAACTACTAATGAAACACTATACCTGTCCTCTCTTAAGTCCAAAGTACCTCGCCACTGGATCTCCCGCTTGTATTCTCATCAACATGTTCTCTTTCAGTTTACTGTTATAATGTTTAAAAAATTATAATAAAACAATTATTTTACAATTAAAATTCTATAAGACTTTTTTTGTTACTTTAAAAAATATTGAAATTATATTCTGGATCGCGCACTATTAAAAGAAATATTTTTTTAGAACAAGAAACAAAACGAATGTTTTTCAACTTTTTTTTCTATATCACTGAACTTAACAGTGAACTTTGTTTAACTAGATAGGGTAAATAAATATACTTATGACTTGAATAAAATTAACAAGTGTGTTGACACCGTCGTGGCGCACGGATACGAGCGTGAGCGCGCGACTGTAAACGCGGCAAGTTGTGGCTTCAACCCCCAAGTCAATGAAATAATATAAAATAAAGAAATAATATAAAATATTTATTATATTTTTTATTTTTTTCTGGTAACAAGGTAAAGCGCGATGTTGAGTTCTGCCACTCAACATTTTGCCTCAAATTGGGTGGAAAGTGTGGAACTGTCTGTGGGGAATATCTTAACATTAGGTCCCTAAACTTCTGATACCCTGCCAAATGAGCCTTCTCATTAAAACGTGAAGCCTTTGTATGCCAAATACAGTTAAAAAAAAATTGAATATTTTAACTATGTCACTAGCATATATAATAGTTACAGAGCTTAATTTTTATATGACAATTAGCTCTTTAAGGACTTTTAAATTACAGGAATGGTTAACCTGAAACTGTAATAATACAATATAATAAGTATATATAAGTCGATTTTTGTCTTAAAAGGATACTATCTCGCTAATAACTCTTGCTTTTCGTCAGGCGTCAATACAATGTGTTCTGGTACTAGCTCATGTTCAGTTATGTTAATCAGCAACTCTGATTCTAAAAATTGTTCCAAAATGTATTTCGGCGCCATGTCCACTAAAGATTGTTTCGCTGATGGCGTCATACCTGAAATAAGCAAAGTATATTAATATTTTTTTAAGTACAATAAAAATTCTATCACACGCTTATACCACTGCGCCACGATGGCCTCTCGGTGTTAGAGATAAACAAAGAAAATAATTTTTATTTATTTGTAAATTTGCAAATAATTAAATATGTTCATTTTTAACAACTCCTTCCTCCTAACACTTGAAGTAGATAAGGATAAATTATTTTTTAATTTCAGAAATTTTATGTATACTTCACATTGGTCACTAAAGAGCAGTATTATATTATATATTTTATGTTAAAGATAATTTCCTTATACTTTACCTGCTTGGACAACGACAATAGCCCTATGAATATTTTCTTCTTGCATTCTCGTACAATATGTTTTAATTGTTTTAATTCCTATTTTAGCTTCATCTGGGAAAAATACAAACATTTGATCAGTTGGATCATCATTGTGGGCTACTAACACTATCAGGTCTCCTCTTGCAGGCCTCTTCTCACTAAAACAATTCAAAATTATTATTACTTACAATGAGACAATTTAATGTATGTCATTTTTTTTAAGATATATGCTATATGCAGAAAAATCCTAGTGTCCTCCATGTGTAATCCATGACAATTTACTATCTGTTTTCAATTTGTCATGGCCTCTGTATCATAACTGTGAAAAATGTCTATTGTATATTGCTAGTCAATTATATACAGTTTGCAAAGGATTTTTTTTAACTTGATGCTGTATCCCGCAAATAACAGGGCAGGCAGAGGAAACTTGTATTAAAGAAGCTAATGTTAAAACACTGTGTTAAGTTTCCCATTTTTCACCAAACTTTAGAGCCTCTGATTGTTAAGTGGAGTTCCCTCAAATTAATGCCACATTTTGGTTACCAGAGTGAAATTATTTCTTTACCTCAAGTGGCAATGCAACCCACAATTTGTTGTTTATAGGCACAGGCTTGTGCCCCAGTGCTAAGATAAGCCTATATTTTAATACCAAGTTGTAATATCTATATGTAAATTACAATATCCAGTGTAGAAATAATTATTTTATTATATATTATTTAATTTTTGATCTAAAATAATGAACTTGGTTTTTTTTCCTAGCTCATTTTTTACTTTTACTTTTCTAGTTTATTTTTTACTCAAACAAATGCAAAGGTCAGCTTAAGCATTGCAAATTAAATATCTAGTATTGCTGGAATATAATAAAACTTATTTCTTTGATTTGGACATATATAAAATGTCATTATTATTTTTATAATTTGACAGTAGCAAGCTATCAATGGTTGTATTTTATATAATATTGTTTATAAATTTATAAAGATTTTTTAGTTGTTAACTTTCACTTTTAGTTTCTCCTTAAAATTGACACATTACAATAACTGTATGGCAAAAAACTTTGAGAGAGGTGGAGATTTAAAAATGCATACTTTAAATGACAGTATAAAAAAGCAATTTTTAGATAGAACTATTTCTACAACCACCAAACTATATTTAGGTAAGGCATAACTCCTATTCTTGTAATTATATAAAACCACAACAGTTTATGTAGTAAATTTTTACTTTATTTACATAATGTGTGGTTGTGGGCTGCTTTACATGTGCCTGCTCTTGGAACACTCTCAACTATGATTTTTTTTATTATATAGCATATTTACAATGCCATCATTTTTGACTTAGATCTCATCACATTAGTATTGCCAATACAATTCAAAGAATATTTTTTAAAACTAAATTTGGCTTTTTAAAAACAAATACTAATATATACAGCTATCATTTTATTATATTCATTGTGTAAGTATAAAGATTAGACATATTAAAAGTGGTCCTGCCCTACATGTGTATCCACATTGTGCGTAGGCACAAATAATTATATAAATATGAAGGAATTTAAACTTACCTTGGTTTATCACCAAATTGTTCTTTAAACTGATCTAAAGTTTGATCCAATTCATCTTGTGTCACCAGATATCCGCGGTCATGACACAACTGCAAATGAATGAATGTAAATAAATGAACAATATTTTCTAAATAGATAGATGTTAATTGTGCATAAAGATTGTCATAATTTTGATTGCTATTCATATGTTTATCATGTTGTGTACTAAAATACAAACATAGACAGATCGATACAAAAATTGTGTCCAACTGTAGAATCTGTCTGTTTGTAAGTAAATAAAGAATTAGGCAGAATATTTTTTATATTTAGTGTACCCGAATGGTATACTAAATGGGTCTGAAATAATTATAACTTGAAATTATGTATAACATAACCTCTTAACTCACCTGCATCACGGTTTTGCGAATTCGCCAGAGTTTGTAAGTTTCTGCATCATCATCCATTTTATGAAAGTTTTATAAGTGACACAGAAATTAAATAATTAAGTAATTGATGGCTTCAAAAATTAATTAACTAGCACTAAACAATATTATTTCAAGAATCACCGTAATTCACCAAGTGAAGTGAGCTCTGACATTTCATATTCAATTTATAAATTTACTAATCAAAACTAAACTAACTAAGTATTTACTAGTGATGGGCAACACCATAGAGCACATTTACCCTACGGGCAACACTATAGAGCACATTTACCCGTAGGGTAAATGTGCTCTATGGGGCAACACTATTCAAGTAGTCACTAAGAAATTTAAACAGAAAATGAAATGAAATTTAATTATTTTATTTTAAGAAAGAAAATATTTACTTTTTTTTTAATTTTACATATATACAACGCTACATACTTTTCCTTGACTAAAACGTGGAATTTAAATGGTTTAATCTGTAGTTCTAGATGAATACTTATTTGTTATCTGTCGCAATGCCTATGACTTTTACTCCTGCAAATTAAGTTTTAATAAAATAAGCGATTTATTAGACGTAAGATTATTCCTAAATATAGTGTAATTTTCACTTTTAATAATGGCTGGGATCAAAGGTATATCTGTTATTTATTTAAATAAACATTTATTTATTTGTTTTTTTTACTATGTGACTCATTGCATTTATGTTATATTTACAAACATAGTTTTTACTTTGTGTGAAACCAGAACTAAACTCAATTACTTCTTTTTCATGCACTCACCGTGATTTAAAAATAGGGTAAGTGTTATTCCTAAAATTATATTAATAAAACAAAATCGATATTATGCAGGTGTACTGTGCTTTAATGCATATGACGAAATGGAAGGTAGTATAAAACTATTACTTTCCCATGTACATTTCAAAGAAAAAATAAATAATTACTTGTATTACATATAAATATTGTAATATTTTTGGCAATCATTAAATAATTAAATATTACTATAGCAATATAACTTAAGTTTTAAAAAATGCTATACATCTAAAGTAAATATTGTTTTTCAAGATAAGATAGTGTTGTTACACTAATACATGTATACATAATAACAATAAATGATGTCTTTCTAATAAAGTAAGATGAAATTTTCCCTTATTCAACTGTCATACAATAATTAACATTTTAACTTTTTCTTGTATTATACATACTTTTATTATAAATATGTCAATTGATTGATCTTTGTAATTTTCAGTTTGGTATCCTTGGCTTTTGCGGGATCTATTGGAATGACATTTGTCATATTAGCCTGTGCCTTACCACAATACAAGTAAGTCTAATTACTAAAAAAATATGATTACTTGAAAGTTTTAAACATTCTAAATATTAAGGTAAAGATAATTCATATGAAGAATATATTCCTAAACTTCTTAGAAACTAAAGCAAACAGATAAAAATATAAAAAATAGTTAAATATTTTTACTTTTAGTACAATTTTTTTTTTCTCCTATAGCTTGCAAGTTTTGTTGTCTTTAAGATTAACAAAAACAAAAAATATTACAAAAAGAAATCAAGTGGATAATAAAAATTGTTTAAAAAATGCATATTAAAATTCACATATATATAATTATTGTAGCATATAGTGTATCTTCTCACAATATGCATTATATTTTCAATAAAATGGCTCTTACATGTACAATAGAATAGAGTATTATTTTGTGTATGATACATAAAATGCATATATATGTGAAATAATAAAAACTATGAACTTACTAAATGTTAAATGTATGTAGAAAGAGCTATTATTGCTTCTAGCAATCTCATACAGACAACTTTTGGTAAATTAATCACATATTATAATACAAGCGATAACAAATAAATCATATTTACATACATATATTTCATATCACTCGTACATAAAAACTTAATACTATACTATCAATATTACAGAACAATTTAAGAAGTTGTGCTGTTAATATCTCTGATATTGAAATACTTTTGCAATAATTAACGATTTCATTCCCACTTGTAAAGTAAATTTTAAATTATTATTATTTAAAATAATAAAAAAAATAATAATTGTTTAATTTCTAAGAAAAATCAAAACATTCAATTTTATATCTCTAGACTAAACTGAATATTTACTGCATCTGATTATTTTGTATAAGTAGACTGTTATTTTCATCGCTTATATTATTTTAGTAAAATATTTTATTTTCAGAAGCTATTGTGGCACAATGGGATAGAGTTGTGACTATAAATGCTATGAGTGTGTGTTAGATTTGCAACTTGTGTTTATGATATTCATTTTCCCCCCTCTAGTCAAAGCATGAGCATCCAGTTCGACCACTAAACTTGTAATATCTTAAAAAAAGACAGTGGAATGTAGGAATAAAGTGTATAAGCTTTATTGCTTATACCTATTCTGATTTAATGAATATAATTCAATTTTCAGGTTATGGTGGCCATTTTTTGTTGTGTTATTCTACATTTTGTGTCCGATTCCTACAATGATTGCAAGACGCCATACAGATAGCGCAGGAGGAACAAATTCACCTTGTATGGAGACTGCAATCTTTATTACTATGGGAATTCTTGTTAGCTCATTTGCATTACCTATTGTCCTTGCACGGGCTTCAGTGGTAAGTGCATTTATTATTTATCTAAGCATTTTGCATAATTAGTATATCTTCCTTATGATATATATGTATTTATTCATATTTTTAACAAACAAAATTGGTTAGCTTATAATGCAGGCATGTGAGAGTGTAAACACGACAGATCATATCTTACTGGAGAAAATGAAATATAATTTATTGTCATAATAATGCCTTTTAACAGAGGCCTGTAGTAGCCCAGTGGCACAAGCGTTTCACTGTAACTGACAGGTTGTGGGTTTGATTCCTACTCGAGGAAATAAAATGTAACTCAAAACGCAATGTCTCAAATTCAGCGGAAAGTGGGGAACAAAAGTGGAACAAAGTGTCTTAACACAAGGTTCCCATGTTCCCTCTGCCTACCCTACCATGTGCGGGATAGAGTGTGAAGCTGAGTGAGTGAGTGAGTGGTAACAACGGGCTACGGGCAACGGGCTGCTATTCACCTTGCAATGATTCAAATTCCGCATAAAGTGGGGAATGGATGTGACATGTGAACGGAGTGTCTTAACACTAGTATACTAAGACCGCTCTGCCTACCCTGTTATGTGAGGCATACTGAAAGAAACTGAAAAATAAATAAGTGAGGAAAAACTTCTACATGAATGTTATTTCTTTTATTAAAATTTTCTTATTGTATTTTGTTAAAATTTGTTTATCAATACATTTTTAAAAATAACTTCAAAACATTAATTTAAACACCGTATTATCTAGAGTAACAAGTTCAATTTCTGTAATGAGAGCATGCATTCACTACTGTAAGGTCAATGACTTGTGGTTATGCATATCATATCCAATATGCTTATACATTTGTTTATGAATAGATAAAGATTGTATTCCAATATTGTTTGAGCTTCATATTTTGCCATGTAGCAAAATAAGCAGAGAGAACCAAGTGTTAAGTAACTCTGGTCTCATACTAGAATGAATGTTGAGTGGCAGAACTCTCCGCTCTTTTTCTTGTAACCAGAATGAGAAAATGAAAATATGAATCATGTCATTCTCCTGAGTGGAATTAAAACCTACAACAATTTTGTTTACAGTTGCATGCTTGTTCCTCTGCCATACAAGGCGTCAAAGATTATAAACTATATAATAGTTCTCAATATAGTATTGTTTTCTTTCAATTTTAGATTTTATGGGGTGCTTGCCACTTGACGCTCGCTGGCAATGTAATAGTATACCTAACTATTCTCGGTTTCTTCACAATCTTTGACATGGATGATTCTGATTATGCGATGTGGTGAGAGATCTAAAAATTGTCCCTCAACTCGGACAATCATAGACAATTACAATTACTGTTTTTGTATGATTATTGATTATATAATATATAATGTTGTGGTTCTGTCTATGTTAATATACCCCTTTTTTTAATCTTATGTAATAATACAATGATACTGATTAATATTGATTTTTTTTTAAGTTAAATGTCTCGTTTGATTTATGTGTTGTATTACTTATAAATTGTATATCTATAAATGATTGTTTTCAATTAATTATATTTATGCAGGTTAGTCTACTTAATTAAGTGTATGAGGAATATATATAGGTGTATTTTTTTACAATTTAGCATTTTAATCCCTGTGTAACCTAACATAATGTATGTAAATGCTAGACCCTATTTTAAAATGATGGTGTGTACACGAAAATTCAAATGTTGATGTTTTGATTCTCTTCTTTTAATGTATTTCATTAATATTTTAAAAAATATTATTTTTCTTTAATAATATTGTTTTATAACTATAAACTGTATGTTGTGTAATGTTATATAATCACCACAGAGCTTTTAATATTACGTTATATTAAAATTGAATTTTTAATAAGTGTAGTTAAACAATAATTGCAAATGTTTTATTCTTAACTTGATATTGGCTTTAAAGGTAAATCAGCTTTCTGCTTATATTCCTAAAGTCTAAAAACACATTGCAAAACTTAGATTGATGAAAAATACATATTGTATTTAATTTAACAAATATTTTAGTCAATTGGTGGTTTTTATTTATTCAATATTCATTTGTTTTTACATTTTTGTGTAAATATCTTAAATTAAATCCAATTAAAAAAACAATATAAATTAGAATATGTTTAATTTTTTTATGTAATTTACAACTGACTCCAAATTTGTTAAAGCTTAAAGAAAATAAATAAACAAAATAAATTTAAACTGCAAATGTAATTTATAATAACAATATATTTACATTCCTGTATTGTATGTTTGTAAATATAGTAATAAATTCGGTCACAATAAAAATGTTACTACCTGCTTTTCTTTTTGTTTTATTTTTTATAATAACCTCGTAATAAGTATATGTCGGCTTCAGGCTATATATAGCCTTCACTTGGAAGGGTAGAGGGTAAGTGGGAACCTAGCTTTAAGACACTTTCTGCCGAATTTAAGGTACTTTGCCTTGTTAACTTGGACTTATTAAAGAGAATAAATATTAAATAATTTACTTCTTCAAGTGGGGACGAAATACAAAATCTATCGTATATACAACGATTATGCCTTGCTCCTGAGTCACGGCAGGCCTCAATCATATATGTCAATATAAAAAAAATATTTTAAAAGAATTTTGGTTAATAATAATTGACATAAAAAAAAAAAAAAAAACGGTTTCTAATTTTTCTAAAGCTTAAACAATAATTTGAATTACTATCGTACTTGTTGAACTAAAATTTCCGCAGAAGTAGATTATATTTTTGGGACCCCCCACCAAGTAAAAATTTATCAAATGATAAATGATGAACCGGTGGTTCCATTTCCTTTAATTGTTTAAATCTGTGACGATCTTTTTTCTTTAAGAAATATATATTACCGTCCGTATCTTGTGTTGTAACGACATGTAGGATTCAAAATAAAAAAATCCGTAAGCCTTTGTTTTGGGAAGAGGTAGTAGTTAAATCATTAATACAGAAAGAGAAATTAGTTTATAATGAGAATCAAGTATATAACATTCTAAAATATACTTTCATATTTTTTTTTATATAAATCTGATAAAATTTTGTTATAAAATAAAGCTATATGATTAAAAATCATACTAAATATACTGGGAAATGGAACGTTATATTAATCATCTTCCGTCCGCTGACATATTGAATTTGTCATTCGAAGTGTTGTTTTCCTAAGTTCCCACGTCAAAAATATTGAAAAATTATCGCCGCACCCATAAAATTCATACTAGATCAGTTTTTAAAGTGATAAATAATGGGAGACCACTTGCCAGCTTGTGTTATTGATGTGGGTACTGGCTATACCAAGTTAGGTTTCGCCGGTAATAAGGAGCCTCAGTTTATCATTCCGTCAGCCATAGCGATAAAAGAAACTGCTAAAGTTGGTGACCAGAGTACTAGGCGTATGACTAAGGCGGTCGAAGATTTAGATTTCTTTATTGGTGACGAGGCGTTCGAAGCCACCGGATACTCAGTGAAATATCCTGTTCGTCATGGTCTAGTTGAAGATTGGGATTTAATGGAACGGTACATTGAACAATGTATTTTTAAATATCTTCGTGCTGAACCTGAAGACCATCACTTTTTAATCACCGAACCACCTTTAAATACTCCTGAAAATCGTGAATACTTAGCTGAAATTATGTTTGAATCTTTCAATGTGCCTGGGTTGTATATTGCTGTGCAAGCAGTTCTCGCGCTGGCTGCGTCATGGAAATCGAAGACTTCTGCTGGTCGTACATTCACTGGCATTGTTGTAGACAGCGGTGATGGTGTTACTCACATTGTGCCAGTGGCTGAAGGTTATGTGATTGGGTCATGTATTAAACATATTCCGATAGCTGGTAGAAATATTACATCATTCATTCAGTCTTTACTTCGTGAACGTGAAGTAGGCATCCCTCCAGAACAAAGTTTAGAGACTGCAAAAGCAATAAAGGAAAGATATAGTTACATTTGCCCAGATATTGCAAAGGAATTTGCAAAATATGATTCTGATCCTGGTAAGTGGATGAAAAAATATACTGGTACTAATGCTATTACAAAAAATCCATTTTCAGTTGATGTTGGGTATGAAAGATTCTTGGGGCCAGAAATATTCTTCCATCCAGAATTTTCCAATGCTGATTTTACTGTACCTTTAAATGAAATGGTTGATGAAGTTATTCAAAGCTGTCCTATTGATGTGAGAAGAGGTTTATATGGAAATATTGTCTTGTCTGGAGGTTCTACTATGTTCAGGGATTTTGGGAGGAGGCTTCAAAGGGATATAAAAAGAACTGTGGATGCTAGATTAAAATTGTCTACAATGCTTTCCGAGGGGCGGATCACTCCTAAGCCAATTGATGTTCAGGTTATTTCACACAACATGCAACGATATGCAGTGTGGTTTGGTGGGAGCATGTTAGGCTCTACTCCTGAATTTTATCAAGTATGTCACAGCAAACAGGCATACATGGAGTATGGGCCTAGTATTTGCAGACACAACCCAGTATTTGGTACCATGACATAAGTAAAAGTATTTTGCCAGTATTTCAATTAAAATGTTTCAAAAATTAATACTAATAAGTTTATGAATTTATGAGATAAACATTTTGATGACTATCTACAGTAAAACAACTTTATTATTATTATTATTATTATTTTATTTACATTATTCAAAATATTTTGTCATTATTTTTAATAATTTACTTTTGATATTTAGAATGCTAATTAAATTATAATTTTACTATTGATATTTGTAGCTGGATAAAGAAATTAAATAAGCATTTAATGTATTGCATTCCAGCTTTTTACCAAATATAGACTTTCTAAAACTTTGACTGTTTTATTTTACATAGTTTTAATTTATTGTAAATATTTCAGTAAAAGAAAAATACAATGTTCGTATATTGTCTAAATAAATTGTTATACACATTTAAACTGATTTATTTTGGTGATAATTCACCTTCAATGTAAGCTATAATTAAATCATTACCATAATATATTATCCATTCACAGCACTCATAGAGTGAGAATGAGCATAGCGCTCATATAGTGTCATTGAGGTTGAAATCCTATCTACCTACAGGTTCTACTCATAAATTTATTTTATTTGTTGGTTCTGTGAGAAATTTGATCAGCCTACTTATCATTAAATCATGCTGTTCATATGGGATATTTAATAAAACAGTTGTTCAGGTTGTGGGTTCGATTCCCAGTAACATAGCAAAGTGCTGCGTTGAGAAACACGCAAGACCCAGCTTCCCTCTGCCTATCCCACCTTGTGCGATATACAACGTAAAGCTGAAAAAAGTGACTTACAAGATATCTCTTGCCAAAACTTGGTTGTTTCAAAAGAATTCAATGATGATTTTTTCTTAAATTCAAAGGTAAGGGCCAATTCAAAGTACAGTGTGAAGCTGAAATAAAACCGTTTTTTAGTATTTGTTATAACTTAATATGTGAATAGAATATATGTCATAAATATTACGAACATCATATATGCTTTATAATGTCATCACTAGATGGCACTATTCAAGACAGTTAAGCCACACGAAGATAAAAGTTGTTTTAATCATTTTTTAGATATATGCGATAACTACGGTACACTATCTATGAAATTTATCACTGGTTTCATGATCTATAATTTTTAAAATAATAGAAATATTAAGGCCTGTGGTGGCGCAGAGGTACAAGAGAGTGACTGTAAATGCCCCATAGTTGAATCTCTACTTGAGGCAACGAAATATTTAATAGTTTCATTTCTTCGCTCTATGCTCAACACAATGCCTCATATTCGGCGGAAACTAGAGAATGAATGAATGAGAATCTAAAGTTAAGTTAGTAGACATTAAACGTTACCCCTGTGCCAAATTTTAGATTTCTACGTCTGTGAAAAGTATTATTTCTCTTTTGTTTTCTCCGTCGGGACGGAGTGCTAACTTAACTTTAAATTCCCATCTTAGTAGACATTAAATGTTACCCCTGAGCCAAATTTCAGATTTTTATGTCTGTGAAAAGTATTAGTTCTCTTTTGGTGATGATTGACTTTTCCTTTTTCAGCTTTACGCCATGTCCCGCATATCGCAATGTAGGCCGTACACTTCGTTCGATTGCTCACTTTCCGCCGAATTCGAGGCAATGTGTCGAGTGTTGAGGAACTCAACGCCGCTCTCTGCCTCATTATGTGAGAAAAGAACATGAAAACATTATGTATTTCCATTAAAAATATTTAAATTTGTGTAATTTTAATAAAAAGCTGTTGTTATAAGACTTTCTGCATCGTCATTATTTAATATTAAAGGCCAATTAACAGCTTCGTAAGGTTAGGTTAAGTTTCTCAATAGGACCCGAAAAGGCACGCGCTGGTTGCTCCTGTGCGCTTTTCAGAGCAGGCCGTCGAGGGTGACTTACCACCCTTGACTCAATGACGTGCCTAGCAGGCTTCCTCCGCCAAGGTTATGGAAGAATCCCTGGCACCCATAGCCCCAGCCTGTGACGGTCGAGGAGGAGCACCGTAAAGTGAGTTTAGTGAGTAGGTTGGACGACCTACATTTGCTGGTCCACGTGTCCCACATAACCTGCTGGAGTTCTCACACGGGTGGAGTACCCGTAATAGGGTTTAACCATGGTGAAAAAAAAGGTTCCAAACTCGTAGTCAAGCGTGCTGGGCTCTGCAACGACGACCGAGCTTGATGATATGCCACTCTCAGAGAGGGTAATTGCGTCTGATTTGTCTGACGACCAATACCTGCGAGCAAAGGCTGGGCAGGACCGTGGTGGACGTAACGTTTGCAAGTCAGTTTTAGATTGCACCTCACAAGAGCACAGGCCGCGTTAGTAACTACAATGTCTCGATAAGGGACATCTGGAACAAGCTGCGATAATGCAAGCCTGGCTGCCTCAGAGCTTGGAGTCTGCAGAAGAAGCCGAAAACCGGGCGTAAAATGCAAGTGCAGACGCTACTGCCGAATACTCTTCCAGGTGTGCTGTCGTTTCTGTTCTTGCAGGGGCCAATTTAACACCTTTATCAATGGTTCGCCCTGCAGCGTCATAGGAAGAGGATGAGAGCGTCATACCAGAGGTGTTGTAAGAGGAGCTGAATCAAGGTGCGATGCTTGCGATTTTCGGGGCAGAAACCACCGCCCCAGGGCTCGATGGGGTTTTGGGCGCGTAGTTGCTTTCCTTTTGTTTAATTACTTTGTTTTTAGTATTTAAACAGGCACAGGCAAGTGGCAAGTTCGATGCATGTATGCATGGGCCTTATCATGTGGTGAAAGGGCTCGCTTATGGTCGATATGAGCAACAGCAGCAGAATTTATGGTGCCGTGGCGAGGAGAGTGGACTCCTGAAATGTGTTCTGAGAGAAAGTCGCGCTTATGCTTTATTTGTTTGTAATACTGTAAGTGCTAATGCCAAGCCTATGTTTCACATTTTTCCGTTACGCGCTATATGATTATGAACTATGTTAACATCGCGCCTATTGTTCTTGTCAGTCAGAGGCCTGTACTGCCACAGGGGAATAAACATCTGACTGTACACGACAGGTTGTGAGGTCGTTCCCCATTTGAGGAAATTAAATATTTAATATTTTCCAATTATTTGTAACATATATATATATATATATATATATATATATATATATATATATATATATATATATATATATATATATATATATATATATATTCGAATCACTAAAGTTCTGGATGGGAATCAACCAAAAGAGCAGGCAGGTTGTCGTAGAGGGATTTCCATGATAGACCAAATATTCACAAACATAAAAACTTAAAAGCTTCCACATACATGTACAATGTGGAGGAGGAAAACGTAAGATCGGGGCTTATGGAAAGACTTGGGGGTGGCCTATGCAAAGGCAAGGCAGTGTTCCCTGATAACTGACCAAAAATATTAAAATCATAACATATTAGAAAAAGCTTTATGTTCTTTGAAAATTTCAATAATATACATGTGCACAACCCACAGGCGTGACTGTAATCGATAGCCTGTGAAATGAAATTAAATATTTAATGTTTTCATTTCTTCGCTCTGGTGACAAGGCAAAACGCGGCATCGAGTTCCGCCTCTCAACCTGAAATGCCTTAAAATCGGCGGAAAGTGGGGAACGAAAATGAAACGGAGTATCTTAACACTAGGTTCCCAATTTCCCTCTTCCTACCCTGCCGTGTGCGGGGTACATACACGGCAGGCGTGAAGCTGAGTATTATTCAATTTAATTCTGAGTATTTAGTTTACAAAATTTAGAATATTTTTTTAAGGGTTGAACAGAATGTTCTAACAAAAAATCAATTTAATCTTCAACAACGTAAAGCTTTTTTGTCCGAGAGCGTAGTCATGCGTAAAACATAAAAACGGGATAGGTATCGACGTGGCAATATGGCTGGAAACAGTTAACTGTATCGTAGGGTGTTTTTACAAAGCCGTCTAATTAGTCGGCGCCCGCCCCGGCTTACGACGTGCACAAAGAGCCGATTTCCTAACTACCCGCGTCAATTCAATGCCTCGTTGCTGCATCTACGCAGGGATTTAAAAATAATTGGAAAAATTGCTTCCGTGTCTATTAAATTGATTGAGTGTAAATGTCTAAATAAAACATATTTTTTATTTTATTTTATATAAAATAAAAAATTCTGCGATATCATACCTCATTTTATATACAAAACAGCCCAACGTAACCTATCTCTAAATTTATATAGGTTCTGATTTGGCTAGAAGTATTTCTTCTAGTTATCCAAAGTTTAAAGAACCTTATTTAAAAAATATATTTTCAGTTTCCACAAATTGCATACAATAGTTGCGAAAAATCCAACTTAATATTTAGCAGTTAAAATATTTTATTAATTGCATTCTATTTATATATATATATATATATATATATATATATATATATATATATATATATATATATATATATATATATATATATATATATATATATATATATATATATATATATGCGCTTTTTGGATATATGTGGTCTACATATACACCACATACATACATATTGAAGTCATTTTAATGTTAATACAACATGGTAGAGGTGCACAAATAAACCTACATCGTCTAAAGTGTCTTATCTTCATTTTCAGTTCCATTGCGAAGTATTTGCTTCTCAAGGAGTGAGAAAAGTAAATAAAACAGTCGGATTCAGCGGCTCGAAGTTCAGACCGTGGAAATGCGGTAATAGGAAATCTTGCCAACTTTTCAAAGGTTAAACGAATGTAGTTTCCGGCTTACGACTAACTTTATTAAGTTCAATTAAATAATACATACCTACTTGAACTAGTTAAGAAAATAAATCTCTTATTAATTTAAGAAATAAATTATTACAATTTCTATTGCTTTTTCCTAAACAAAAGTTATTTGTTTCCACGATTCAGAAATATTGTGGTACACTCGACAATTTGAATTATTAGTAGTATTTTCTAATAGGTATATTATTAGTAGGTCCTTCAAGGTAGTTGCTATATTTTACATTATATTCAGCACGGTTTAAAAAAAGTAGTGGTTATCGCTAGGACACACACCATACATACATCAATATCAGCTATATTATGCATTATAACCGCCGATATAAGCTCATTCAAGTTTGCAGCCTGTCGTGGTACAGGGGCATAATAAGCTGTAAACGCCAGAGGTTGTGGGTTCGACCATTCGATGAAATAAAATATATAGTATTTTCAATTCTTCGTTCTGGTAACAAGACAATGCGGGGCGCTATGTTCCACCACATATCACACAATGTCTGGTAACGGAACGGAGTGACTTAACAATAGATTCCCAAGTTTCTTTAACCTTCTCTGCAATGAGCGAGATACAGTTTGAAGCTAAAAAGAAATAAATATAAAAGCTCATATTTGATGACTTCCAAAAAATAATCATATTTAGTACTGGGTGCTTATTTCAGTCATAATACTTATGTGTTGCTTTTTATTTCGTACAATTCGTATTCCCAAGTAACAGCAGGGTAAAATAAATATCTAAATATAAAAAAAAAACTATTTTCTCTCCACGATTAGTCATTGACGCGCAGGCCTCGTTGCTACATAGGTATAAGCTATGAATGCATCTTCCGAGCGGGTTCCGTAGTTAATTGCAAAGTGCACCATTGTTTTTGCCTTGCCCTTTGCGCTCGTACGACGTACTTCCCATCTGTATAATACATATTTTGAGATAATTTTCCACGCAGACAGTTTTTTCAAAAGAATTTGATGGGAGACCGAGTTTTAAGAGCGAATATCTCGTCAGCTGTAAGGTAATATTGTTTTAAGGAGGAAATGAAAAAAAATGAACAAAATATTACGCTTTCACTGCTGTAGCTTTTAGTGCATTAAACATTAGGACTACAATTCCACGGGAATGTAAAGTAAAGCTTGTTGTATGACATATTTTAAAAAATAATTGGTTGAAGATCTGTGCTGAAAATTTTCAAAACTTTTTTATTTGTCGTATAGTGTAAATTCAATATATGTGCACACATAATCATTAAAGATGACCGAAATCAGCATTATAAATTTTATGTGAATTCCGTTTAGCTTAGACAAAGTAAAAGAAATAATATAATTCGCTATAAATTATTAAAGTATAAAGTTTGTCCTTTCTGTTAAAGTAGAGCAACCTAGTATTTTTAAGTCTTTCTAGGTTAATTGCAAAGCTTAACCTAAAATTTTAAGTAAATATCACGTTCTGCGCCTAAATGCAGGGAGAAAATGTAGTGAAAACTAATGTAGCTGGAACACAAATGATTAATTTATGTTTATATAACTAACAGAAATGCTGAAATATTAGCTAGTATTGATTTTACTATTGTTAATTTGTTTTTTTAGTTTCATGCTGTATCCCGCACGAGGCATCGTAGGCAGAGGGAACCCGGGAACCTAGTGTTAAGACACTCCGTTCCACTTCTGTTCACCATATTCCGCCGAATTTGAGGCATTGCGTGTTGAGTGGCGGAACTCAACGCCGCGCTTTGCCTTGTTACCAGAGCGAAGAAATGAAACATTTTTTAAATTGAAAATATTAAATACTTTATTTCCTCTGATCGACCTTGGGATCGACAGGCCTCAAATTGTTAATTTGTACTTTATATAATTGTTTAAGGTATTATATTTGTTTATTTAAAATGTGTAGAGAAAGGTGAATAAAGGTAGCTCTTAGTTTTTATATCTAGAAGAGTCTCGCCGTGATTTTCATTTCCCGTTTCCCATTTAAATAACAACTTCCATACAAATAACAAACCATAATAAAAATATGTAAATATTAAAAAATACATTTAACAACACACAACACTTTTTAAACATACAAACAGTTATTTTCCAGTTTCACATAGTATCCTGCTATGTACGAGTATTACGGTACGCAGAAGGAACTTGGGAACCTAATGTTAGGGCGATCTGTTCCGTTTTCTACTTTCTGCCGAATTACAGGCGTCGCGTGTTAAGTGGTACAATTCAATGCCGCGCCGCATTATGGCGAAGAAATGAAAATATGAAATATTTAATTTCCTTGAGTGGGGATCGAACCAACAACCTGTAACGTTAACAGACACTCGCTTAAGTCCCTACCACTCTTGACATTGATCGAGTACCAGTTGATAAAATATATTTTTTTACAAAATACCAATGATTAGGGAAGTTCACATGGGTTCGTATTTTATAGTACAATAGCAACCTTGAATTTTTCAACCCTTTTATCAATATATTTGATCATGCAAAATAATAAAGTGAGTATATTGTTACATAAAACTTGAAGAATAATAAAGATAAACATACTTATATATTTTATGTCCTAAGCAATATTTTTATTAGCTAGGATTTTTATTAGCTAGGATTTTTCCTTGGCCCATTCTATGTTACTTTATTTAACTATAAAGGCGTGTGATGTCGTAGATAGAGTGCCTTGTTAAAGTTCGCAAAGATTTTTTAAAGTAATAAATGCTGGAGACATTCTCTGTTTTTCATTATAATACAACCTTTGATTTGTAGGTTACTTACGAGGAACAAGTTTTACTTTTTTTCAGACTTTAGTTCTTAGAGGTGGGAACCAATAGAACGTTTAGAATTGGTGTTACTGGAGATCATGACATCATTCAGTGCCTTACAATATCACTATAGTTATAATTCCTAATTCTAAAAAAATACATCAGGACATATCACACCTATACTGGTCTGTCTCTGATCTTATTTTAGCTGGGTTTAAAATATCTTTTAAAATCAATACGAGCGGCAAGCCTGGCTGGATGAGTTCGTCTGCGTTGTCAGAAGTTAGTAAATACGTACATGTTTAACATACTATTGACTAGGATGAAGTTACATATTTAAACAAGGGTTTAGTGGGAAGTTCGAAGTAAGAAGTGCAAGTTGTGCTCGAAAATCAAAAGTTGCTAGGTGATGTAACTACACAAATCATAATATGAAAATCTTATTTTTTATATACAATATTTTATATTTAGTTATATAAACAAAAATATTTTTTGTAACGTAGTGTTTCAATAGTGTTTCATCAAATTCAAAAATTTTTATTCAAAATAAGAAGTTACAAGCTTCGTTTTTTGAACGTCAAACAATTTACCACCAGTTCACTAAAGTTACTGCCTCAGACCTGAGAAGAACCGGCGAAAGAAACTCAGTGGGACATGTCTTTTTTTTTAATCAAATTTTACATCATATAACCAATTATGTGATAATGATACATTTGAAATAGTCTGGAGCGAGCATTTTATTCCCAAGGCGTGTTACCATTTATGAAATCGTTAATTTGGTAATAACCTTTAACACACAAACGTCTTTTCACTACTTTTTTAAATTGTGAAATAGAAAATTCTTAGACTTTTTCTGGGATCATATAGGTATCCACATGTACATATATTTATAAGTATTAAATCAAAATTCGACATATGTAAGGTTGTGGGTTCGATCCGCTCTCGAAAAAATAAAATATTTAATGTTTTAATTTGTTCGCTCTGCTTGCTACCAGAGCGAATTTATTTTATATATATTTTATACTTTGCCTTGTTAGACAAAGTATAAAAACCCTTAACTATTACGAAACAACAGTAAATTTAACTTAAACCTCGCACGGCCAGTTTAAATTGCTCTATATATTTGACTTAATTCATTGACAGCTTTAAATAAAAGTGAACGAACGAACAGTTTCCGCCATAACTAAGAATGTCTGTTCATTAAATCCTCCCTTACACTATGAATTGTGAAAGTGATGGAGCTCATATAAATTGGTACTTTCAACAGTGTGCAGCAATGGCCAATAGCTGTGGCTATAAAAGCGTATATTGGTTAGTCCGATGAGATCGCCTCATGGACTGTCTGTATTTGGTGATCCGGTATTTCTATTAGACCGGCTTAAATGAGTTTTGCACGCCCAAACGGCGTGCGATACCCTTGACGATGTAATTAATAGAGGTGTGGTTTCGTTTCATTTTTACAACCTTAACTTTAGTGCCCGCTTTGTTGATATTACTGTAAAGTGAGATGAACACGTTAATATTATAATCTGATTTTAATTAGCAAGCTTAAACTCTATCTTTTAATCAATCATGTAGATAGAGCTCGTAGAATATGAAAACATTTGGTGTGTTCTTAGTCTATAAAAGATGAAAGGTATTTCCATCGTTATGCGCTTTAAAACGACAATAAAAAGCATTTGTATAGCAACATTTGTGATATTTGCTTGTAAGATTTGCCCTAATTTGTGACTGTAAACGCTGTGGTTGTGGATTTGATTTAACTTGCGGTTATGAAACATTTAATATTTTCTTTTTTTGGTCCGGTAACGAGGCAAAGCTCGGCGTCGATTTTCCCCTTGCAATGGGTAACGGAAGAGAGTTAATAGGAAGAGAGTGCTTTACATTCTCTCTGTGTACTGCGCTCTGTGCGGGATACAGCGAGAAGCTATTACTATTTAGATTTTAAAATTGAAAAGCAAAACTTAACCCCACGCTTTGTTTTATTAAAGCAAGGAATGATAATGATAATAATGAGTTAAAATATTTTAAGGAGTTAAAATATTTTTTTTAAGCTCAAAAGGCTTTAATTTAAAACTAAAAACATTGTGTAGCCTACCATTGTGTACGGAAATATAATATAAAATGTTATCTCATATCATTTGTTACACTAATCGTTTTGGACAAGGGCCTTAGTTTGATATATTGTCGTAAGCATAGCTTCGAGACGTGACCTTTGTATCTTATGCGATGTAATTATGATAGAATGTTATCAGAGTATGGGATGTTTTTTCAGTAAAGAATTTTTCTTTTACAAGGAAAATAATATTTTTTAATAAATGTCTTGTTGTTTTAGTAGATGGTTCGAACATTTTAGGAGATACATATATATTTTATCTTTTCATGAACACATTATTTATTATAACTTTTAAAATAGGTATTTACTTGACCAGCTCTGCCATCGTCGTCGTCTCAGCCGTGCGACGCCCACTGCTGAACTTAACCTTCCCCAAGGATTTCCACGACGATCGGTCTTGCGCCTGCCGCATCCAGCAGTTTCCGGCGATCTTGACCAGATCGTCGGCCATCTGGTAGGGGGCATGCCCACTGAGCGTCGTCCGGTTCGTGGCCGCCACTCGAGAATCTTTCCGCCCCATCGGCCATCGGTTCTCCTTGCTATGTGTCCCACCCACAGCCACTTCAGATAAGCAATTCTTCGAGCTATATCGATGACTTTTCTTCTCCTATGGATCTCTTCATTTCTGATACGATCACGTAGGGAAATTGCAAGCATTGCTCTCTACATTGCCCCCTGTGTACCCTTGGGCCTTCTTATGAGACCCATAGTTAACGACCACGTCTTGCTCCCATATGTCACTGGCAACACACACTGGTCAAAGATTTTTCGTAGCTTCCCGAATGCTGCCCTTCCGAGCTGTTTTCGATGAGAGATCTCTTTATCGAAGTTGGACTTACCTAATTGTATATGGAAGGATACTGTTACCAATAGTAACTGGAACAGGTACTACATAGGCGTTCGACATTATTTTCGTCTTATCCATGTTTAGCTTTAGACCTACTCTTTGAGACACACTACTGAGATCTTCGAGCATGGTCTTCTAAGGTCTCGGGCAGTAGAACTTCGTCGGCAAAGCGAAGGTGAGTAAAGTACTCGCCATTTATGTTGATGCCATATCTTTTCCATTCCAGAATCTTGAAAATATCCTCCAATGCGGGAATGAACAGTTTCGGAGAAATTACATCTCCCTGTCTCACACCTCGTTGCAACTATATAGAATTTGAGCTCTGGTTTTATACTCGGACCGACATAGTGGCGTGTTCGTAGAGATACCTTAACACTTCGATATACCTGTAGTCTACTTGGCATCTTTAACTAGACTGCAGAACTTCCCAAATCTCGATCGAATCGAAGGCTTTTTCATAGTCCACAAACCCCAACCAAAGTGGCAAATTATACTCTTCTACTTCTATTTCTGTATAGCTTGCCGCAGTGTATGTATGTGGTCTATAGTACTAAATCCTTTTCGGAAACCGGCTTGTTCGGAAGGTTGGAAGTCATCGAACCTGCAGGCGAGACGATTCGTGATGACTCTCAAAAACTACTTATAGACATGGCTTAGGAGAGAGATTGGTCTATAATTCTTCAAAGGTGTTTTATCAACCTTTTTGATAAACAGAACAATCTCCCGTCCACTCCAAGCTTTTGGCGTTTTGCCTTCGAGAATGATGGAACTAAACAGCCTCTGGAGGACTTTAAGTATCGGCCTTCTGCCGGCTCTCAGAAATTCTGTAGTGATTCCATCGTTGCCCACCGCCTTGTTGTTTTTAAGTTGTTTAAGAGCCATACTAATCTCGCACAGACTGACGTCCGGGATATTTTCAGAGTAATGTCGGGTAAGCCCGGCTCTGGGATCTTTAGTCGAACTTTTAACAGGTGCTCGTGTGGAATATAAATGTCCATTAAGCTCCCTATCTCTCTCTCTTCAGCTTTGTCAGTTGGCTTTGTCCAGTAGACAGACCTTTCGCGAATACTTTGGAGCCTTGGTTCCGCTCGATAGCCTCTTTAATATATGTCATATTAAATCGGCGAAGGTCGCATGTCAAAGACGTAGATATTTACCTATTTAGCTGCCTATAACGACTAGCATCCTCTGATTTCTGTAGCCTCATTTATCGTCTTTGTTCCATAAGCTGGAGTCTTATCGGAGAGTTTCTTTGGTTTAGTCCGGTGGGTTTTAAAATACTTGTACCGTACTATACGGATAGTATCCAGCACCTTGTTGTTTAAATCGTCCACATCTAAGTCGTTCTCAAGGGCTGTGAAGCGATTTTGAAGATCGAGCTGAAAGCTCTCGGGGTTTTGAAGTTGTGCAGTTATTGATGGAAGCGTAGATTTTATCAATGGAGATATTTCAAGTTTAATATTGATTTTCAATGTGCCTCGGACGAATCGATGATCACAGGGACTGTTGGTCGCTCTCCCGGTAGTATAGCAAGTTACCGTCGAGTCCTCCCCCTCTCTTCGGACTTCAGATAATGGGTTACAGATAATATCCCAGTGTAACTTACTCATAGCTTCTTCCAACTTTACTAACTTTGCGTCAGTCCTCAGTGTACGTGAGTTGTGTATTGCCAGATCGAGTCGTCGGTGTTGGTAGCCGGAGCTTACCCGGTGATTCTTAGCACCCCTTGCTCTGCCGTTACCATAGCCGCTGCCGCTAACTCGGAATAGCAGGGCTGCCGGGGACTAGGGGCCGTTTTAGTAATTGGTGGCCACGCTTGGTAGGCGGGTTGGCGATCGCAGTAAGATTTCAGAAAGAAAGAAAACCAAGGTTTCAGAAAGATGCTGCCGGCTATGTTCCCATAGTTGCCGTTTACGACACCCACGGGATGAGATGCGGTGGTGCTATTCTAGGCCGGCATCCACACGGTTAATTCATATAACTTTGTATAATTATACAATAGGTTCTTCTGATACTGTGAAATCTGTGAATATGCTAAATATTTGCTAAAATAATTTACTAAGTAAATAAAAAAGCAGCCTTTTATTTTTCCCATATATCAGTACAGGCAGTCAATGCCAATACTAGTCAAGATATTACAATTTTCATCGAATTCGGAACACTGTTGAGTGGTAGAGTCAACTCCATGTCCAGCTTGGTGATTAAATTATTTTTCCAAGAGTGGAGATTGAACCTATAACCATCGTATTTAGAGCCAGAAGTTGTCCCACTTTATCTTTATTAAATTGCCTCATTAACATAAAAGACTTCGGCAAATAGGCAAAAACAGTAATAGGATACGTTAATTTACGGCTTTATCGTACTCTTCAAATAAAAGTTTACGATTGATAAGATAAGTATGAACTGATTACATAATTCTAAATAAATCATTTTTAAGCGAATTAATCGCGTATATTGTTTTTTAGAAACCCGACGTTTCGATCACTTTACAGTCCGTGGTTACGGGTTGACTGAACGTGTTCGAAACGTTGGGTTTCTAAAAATGTTCAAAAAACAACAATACACGCGACTAATCCGTGAATGTGTCAAAATGATTTGAAGTGCGGCGTTATTCGACAGCATCATGTATAGAAATTAATAAACACGAAATAATTGTAAGACTAATAATACACCGAGTGAAATTATCTTTTATTACCACAGCTTTTGTTTCATAATGGATCCGAGAGTAGTGACTACAAGCGAACACTTCGACACGCAATTACATTGTCGTTTTTATTTTGCTAACAATACTTTTGAGTGTTATTTTGTGTTGAAAGCGCTGCCTTGAAGTGACTAATCAGAAAAAAAACTATGAAAGTGAAGGAAAAATAATAATTATTCTCATTTATTTTTGAATATCTACGTGTATTATTCCGAAGCACTAGTAGAGCCATTACCAGTTCAATACGCTTTAATTACTTCCTCTTGGCCAAAGAGAGAAAGATATATACATACATGTATGTTGACGTAAATATTTTCCCGTTATAATAATTTACAGTCTCAGTGAATATTATATTCAAGAAATGGATATTTTTGTTACATATGTAACTTTAGAATATTTCAACATTTTTATTATACTGACTCTGTATTTTTAACGTAGTGTTGATAATTTAGTATCAGGACACTCCGATCCCCATTTGATCAGCCTCAACAAAGATAAACATCATACTTTATGTAACCAACGCAGGTAATCAATAATATTTCTTACCCTCGAACGAGCATAGAACTCGCAACATTCTAGCTTACAATCGGTCGCTATAACTCTGTGCGAAAATGATAATAGATAATGATGAGTTATAAGATAATATCAATATTCTATATAACAATTGTTCAATGAACCTCATTCACCGGTTGTTAGTATAGGATACGTCGGCGACAGAGTGATTAATCACTTAGATCACAGCTCTAAACAAAGTTACCACTAACGATTACTAATGATCGTGCCTCGGCAACTCGCATGGCTTCGGGGTTAAATCGTAAGCTCCTTAAACGTCTGACAAGCATTCCAGATCTTTTACTATATATTAAACGATGTTGCAAAAATATATTTTGGATATGTACCTATATAAAAGACAAATTTTTCAAAATGGATTTATGGAATTTCGCGATGGCTCAACCGGTAGTCTGCTGGTTTACCTAACCAATTTCTTTTTGGCTATGGAAAACAATAGAGAAGACCTAAGAGTTAGTCTGAACATGACCAATGCCATCAACCCAGTGTGGCATAGGGGGCTCCTTACAAAACGACAATATCATTTTATAGGTTGCATAGCATTAAGCCCGCTATCAACGGTTTTTATTCTGGTTATCTACTTAGGAACGCTGGCTTTCCCCAACGCTATCACATACGCCGTGTGTCTGCATATCAATGATATGTTAAAGGATTATAGCATATATGCTAGGGTCCTTTACCGTGTCAGGGCTATAAGATAGCACAATAGTCATCAGCGAAGAAGGACCGTATCTCGCACCGATTGGCCATGTAAAAAGCCTCGGCCTCATATGGCTATGGCTAAATACTGTTCCACTCTCTGGACTGGTGTACATCAGTGTCAACTTCAACCTTTTGATCTAATACAACCTAGACCACCTACAATTGAAGTTACAGTTGAAGCTATTAGGACCCCAATCAATTGAAGATTTATTTCATTGGGGTCCTAATGATTTGTGAAACGTACAGTATGGAATCATTAGCTTTGGTTAGAGACGTCTTGTTGCTTGGAGGTTTTTTTTACCGTATTTACCGTTTTCTTAATGACAAATCAACTATTCTACGGAATTCACACATATGTGGAATGAATTAGCTGCGGCAGTGCGTCCAGGTCAATACGACATGGGTACTTTCAAAGGGTCTATCACCACCCTAAAGGCCGACAACCCACTTGTAGTTCCTTTGGTGTTACACTGTGCCGTGAGTGGTGGTGATCACTCATCATCAGGAAACCAGTACGCTTGTTTGCCTTGTCTTTTCCATAATAAAAATAAGCTATATATTTTTTTTGTAACAAATATCTTTGATAAAGATCACAAAACATTTAAATTTACCTTTATTCGTTGCTGTATCCTCAAACTTCATATACAATGTACATTATTGTATATTGTATATGAAGTAAGAAAGCACAAGAAATAGTTTCCCGTTTTCCCCCTACAGTAGGGTAGGCAGGTGGAATTTTACTTATTTTTGTCGAGGGGAGGAAGACCGCGCTTTGTTTTATAGAGCGAAAAAATAAAACATATTTCTTCGAGTGGAGATTGAACCCACAAGCTTCGCGTTTATGGTCAAACGTTTTGACATTGTGCCACGTCAGCTCATAACATAACATATACAAAATATATTATTTATAATAACAATTTTTATCATTATAATATAGGTAGTGAATGCAGGGAATATACAATGGCAGATAAGAGGTTTCGATATTCATAGATTTCTCAGTGAAAAGGATAGTTAAACATTACAGTATATTGGGTTCCGTACCCAAGGGGTCTGGTTTAAATTGTATGGCTGTCATTGCACTATGTACAGTGTCTGCGTTTCTCTTTTGTAAAGGTTTTCCATGTAAACTACCATATGAAACTTCTCTTTATAAATAAATATATAGTAGATAAATATTGATTAATTTGAATGTAATGCCAACGTGATTATGTTGAGTTCGTTTTAGGAATAAAAGAGATTTGAGTTCAAATTGCACTTGATAAAAAAATAATGAATTCAGATAAAATTCGCAGTGAGTGTCAGTCACTACTAAATATGCATTGTCTATATCAGTCGTTGAGGCTCAAGTATGTGACTGTAAAAAAGATAGGTCGTGGGTTCGGTCCCTACTTGAGCAATTTAAAATATTAAATATTTGAAAATGAATTATGAAATGTTTAATATTTTCATTTCTTCACTCTGGTAACAAAGCAACGCGTGGTATTGACCACCACTCTAGACTCAATGCCTCTGCCTGCCAAATTTATACGGAAAGTGAAGATTGGAACGGAGTGTCTTAACACTATATTCTCAACTTCTCTCTGCCTACCCTTCCATGTGCATAATACAGCGTGTAGCTGAAAGTGTATTAACACTATGTTCTTAAGTTCCCTCTGCCTACCCTTCCATGTGTGAGATACAGCGTGAAACTGAACAAAAAGTGAATAACAAAATAATATTAGCGAATTTTAATACATTTAAAAAATAATTTACATGTAAATGGTATTATGGTCTCTCCACAATATTTTTCCCAAGATGATACGGCGCTATCAAATAAGGGTATTTATTAATTAAATGTCTACAGTAACTAAGATTAGTGATTGACTGCTGTTGCGTTACAATATGTATAGAAGTATATTTTTACTAATCATAACTTAAAGAAAAAATATACTTCTAAGTCACACAATCAAACGATACGAGCTGTTAGCTGCGTTTTTGCTGCACTTTGTATTAATTTTTACACGTAATCAAAACCTATAGGTAACTTATTCTTACCTTACAATTGTAAAATTAAGGGATAACTGAAGACTTACAGTATAAATTAAAAAAAAAACATCCGAAATATATAGGTATGTCACAAAAAAATGAAACGTAGTTTTATACATAGAAAATAATTACAGTCATAAAAGTCCTTGGTGAGCCCCACTCGTCTATGACTTTTGATGGTTTTTTCATACAAACATAATTTTTCACATATAATAAAAAGTAAATAGTTATTTTGTATCGTGTTTGTAACTCAATAACATAGAAATTTGGTTACAATAAAAACTTAAATTTATTTTCATATATGTTATGAGTAATGTTATTTATTAATTTCTGTTTAAAATATACATTTTGTCGGCTTAATTACTTGATTTAATTTAATAAATATGAAATAAAAATTATAAGGAGAAAAACACCTTTCTATAAACAAACATAACATGTAAAATAGTGTGTGGTGTGATTGCTTCTTACTTGGATTTTCAGTTAAGTCTTTAGAATTAAGTTTAAAGCTGTAGAGAGCTTTCAGCATGCGGGTGCTTAAGTCTTAGATAAGGCTACATAATCGCCATCACACAATGTTCTGTATTTAGTTTATAAATTTTATAAACAATTTTACAGGTAAACTGAATTAAATAAAAAAAAATCTTTTTGAATTTAGCTTATAAGGTTAATGCAAAGCAACTTTATTAAAAATTCTCACCGGTTTATTTTTGTTTACTATACTTCTTGATAAGAAGTTACTCTACTACTCTATCTTACATATATCTCACAAAGGGTACAAAAAAATGTACAATTGACATAAAGTTCAATTTGAGTAAATCTAGATTAGCGAATAACTTGAGAATAATAACTCCTTTGATATTGGGACTTATGTCAAAGACGTGAAAATCCCTATCACACTTAGGTGCTACTAGCTGAGCTCTACAGCCAGATTCTTTTTGTGAAAAGAAGGTTAAATATATCCGACCTTTACCTGACAACAATGGCTCATCCATCGCAAAGGGATTCACAATTTCACAAGGTTTTCTGGTGCTATCGATTTTTTTATAAATTTGTGTACCTGTTACGTAGATTTAGAATATATGTATATTTTGGTTATTTTTCTTTTCTTTTCCCGCTGCCTACCATGCTTTATGCTGAACAAAAAAAAAAAGATGAGAGGTATCGTGGCGTAGGAAGACGCAAGCTTGCGATAGTAAACGCGATGGGTGTGCTACGGAACGGAGTGCTTAACTCTAGGTTCCCAAGTTCCCTCTGCCTACCCTGCCATGTGCGAGATACAGTGTAAAGCTGAGTGCAGTGTGAACTTGAGTGAGTATTAAATTTATTAAATTTATTAAATTTATTAAAGGCCGGCAACGCCCTTGTAGCTCCCCTGGTGTTACACGGGGCCGTGGGCGACGGTGATCACTCACCATCAGGTGACCCGTACGCTCGTTTGCCTTGTCTTTTCCATAAAAAAAAAAATTAAAAAAAAAAAAAAATTCTTTGGGTAAAAATATCAAAATAAGATAACTAGATACGATCGTCTGCAGATTTACTAACAAAATTATATTATAAAATTTAAAATACCTTACAACATTATATTAAAAAGATAAAAGATTATTTCTGTAGAATTTATAAAATATTTCTAAATATACGGTCGAGCTGACAGCTTTACAACATCAGATATAGTCGTTGTTTTGGCAAAAACATTAAATTCTGAAGGAGTTGAAGTTGTAAACATCTATTCTGTACCTTAAGATGGTTAAACAAGCCCGACCCTTCTTACTCGACGACAACAATGAGCCTCCTTACCAACGGGGGACTCATGATTTGCTCCGATGTTGAACTATAGAAATAAACGTTTTAAAGCAAAGTCAATTTATGTTCACCCTCTTTTATTACATTTATTAAATTTAAATTTGATAAAATTATATGAAGTTACTTTTAAAATAATGTTAAGAGATTTTTCAAAGATCAAAAATTATATTAGTACAAAGACTTAGAACACTTAACATTCAACTGTAGGATAAATATTGTAAAGTAAAACAAATAAGTGAAGTGTAGAATAAAATCTCAACGTACTGTTATAGAGTTTTCATAGTAGGTGAGGATTACTCTTTTTTTTTAGCTTCACGCTGCATCCCGCACGAGGCAGGATAGGCAGAGGGAACCCGGGAACCTAGTGTTAAGACACTCCGTTCCACTTCCGTTACCAACTTTCCGCCGTTGCGGCGCCGCTGAGGTATTGCGTGTTGAGTGGTGGAACTCAACGCCGCGCTATTGCCTTATTACCAGAGCGAAGAAACGAAACATTAAATATTTCAATTGAAAATGTTTAATATTTCATTTCCTCGACGGAGGATCGAACCCACAACCTGTCGGTTACAGTCACGCGCTTGTGCCGCTGCGCCACGACAGGCCTCAATTTTGACAGGATTACTCTTTATATTTTTCATACTAATGTAACATGGGTTTTTATTATTGTAGGTATTCCAATAAAATAAGTTTGCGACTGATGCCGAAGATTGCAACGAAGTATTCGACTAGGCAACAAATAAAAGAATGAAATATTTCTTAATTTTCAAATATATACCAGTATATCTATTTCAAAATCCTAAAAAAAATTAAGTAATATTGTAACTGATATTCTTTTATGAAACAAAGAAATATTTTATCTTATATAAAGACGCATATGTAAATTTCCCAAAGGTATAATCTATGAAGACTGTCTAGCGACACGCTCGTAGCGGATCGCTATTGTCGACGTAGCGCAGTTGAGAAAACTGCAAAGTCTAACTGCATGTCATAGACATAGAGTTGATTTTATATCCAAACGCTTATTTAAAATAGTGTATGTTTCCTCGATCTGATTACATAAAATAGATAACCACTTATTATAATTATATGTAATTTTATGCCAAATGGGTGAAGCAAATGACATGTGTATTAATTTCTGTATTTATTTTATTAAGCTCTGTCTTCTTTCTTTTGAAATTACGAAATGAATAGTTATATGCATTTTGCCTCGCCGTTTTTTTTCATGATAAAAAAGTGCTTTTCAAAGCATACGAAAAACGTTCAAAGCTATTGGTAGAGCCAGATAATAAGCTCTCACGGCGTCACATACCAAGTGTGTGTGGTAGTAATTTTTAATACTGTATTTTTTTAAGGAAATACACAAGTAGGCAAGTGTCAGATAGTGGAGCTTAATTTATAATGGTTATATATTTTTTTTTATTAAAAGCATGTTTAACGTTCTTAAATTAACCTAAAACCAATGAAATTAATTTAAATACATTTTCAATTGCATGATTAATATATTTATAAAAATTATTTGTTTTACATCTCAATCAAAAGGCAAATTGAATATTTATACAGTTAGTTATTGTAGTGTTTGTATCTATTTAATAGATACGTAACATTGTCTCATGTACACCAGTAGAGGGGGGGAGTATTGTGACAGACACGGTACGGGTCGGACGTGCTCCCGCGCCGCTGCTACCTGGTGTAGTGGTGAGCCAGTGATAGTGATCCCAGTATCCTTTACGAGTGTGTAGTGTCTATAAAGCCATACACTACAAGTGGCGACGAGGATAAAGGTATGAAAGCTTAATTATTAATAAATACGGAAGAAAAAGCGCAATGAGGGTAGAAATCAGTAAAATTATTTATTGAAATAACATTAGAAAGGCAAAAAAAAAAAAAAAAAATATCAGGTTGGTTCTTTCTTATTAATTGGTCTAAATATAATTAACAAACAATGGAAAATGATAAATATTATTAATGTAATATTAAATGTAATCGATAAATATTAAAGGTGATTAATTAATTTTACAAAGACAACGACAACAACGATGTATGGAGGTTTGGTTAAATTTTGTAATGATTAAACAGATCCTTTTTTATAAAATATATAACATTTGTAATGTAATTAAGTTTAGGTCATACGTCGATTGCATGGGATGTTATATAAATTTATATAAAGATATGTATGTATACATATTATGTTTAATGAAGTATCACAGCATTTTATCTTGCTGAATTTATATTAGTTTTCATATATATTTAGTTTACGACGAGTTCAATTTTACTAAAGTAATTAGGTTGTTTTAATTTTTTTCACTTTATTTTATTTTATTTTGATTTTTGAATATCCCGTCAAAATTTTCTTCCGCAGAAAAAAAAAAAAAGAAAAGGATGAAAGGAGGAAGGATATTCACAATATTACTTTATTAAGATGTTGCGAAATGGCTTAACATTATCCAGTATCATAAAATTATTGCCTATACGTAGATACGTTCTGTTTAACCATTTAAAATTAAAATTATAATTTAAATAGACAGAAAATTGTAATTTAAATAGACAGTAGTCGTAGTGGCACACAGTTGGACAGCGCCGACTGATTGTGAAGGCGGATGGTTGGTGCGGGTTCGACTCCCACTCGGTGGAAAGATTATAATTAAAACGTTTTACTTGGAAAATTTAAGGTTACATTCAATTAATGATTTAAAATAAAATTGCTATATTTTTCATAATTACCTAAACATTAAATGTATATTCAATTACAAGTAAGAATATATGTAATATTATTATTAATTCGAAATACTTTTAAATATACATGATATTTATCTGATTGATCTAAGTGTCACTTACCTTATATGAATAAGTACAATGAGCTGAGGGTTCGATTCCTGCTTATTGCAATAAGTTAAAATGTATATCTTTGTAAATTAAGTAATATTGCTCTGGAACAGGTAAGTAATTTGAGATTTAGGTTCAATTCTCGTTTAATATAATAAATTATAATATTACATAGGAATTTCTGTAAATTAGAGCTGCTCACCGGAATTTTATTAATTTAAAATTGATCATCAGAATTCCATTAAATTGGAATTAGTCATCGGTATTCCATTAAATTGGAAATACTCCTCGGTATTCCATTAAATTTGAATAGGTCTTCGGTATTCCATTAAATTGGAATAAGTCTTCGGTATTCCATTAAATTGGAATAACTCGTCGGAATTCCATTAAATTGGAATTAGTCATCGGTATTCCATTAAATTGGAATAAGTCTTCGGTATTCCATTAAATTGGAATAGGTCTTCGGTATTCCATTAAATTGGAATAACTCGTCGGTATTCCATTAAATTGGAATAGGTCTTCGGTATTCCATTAAATTGGAATAGGTCTTCGGTATTCCATTAAATTGGAATAAGTCTTCGGTATTCCATTAAATTGGAATAACTCGTCGGTATTCCATTAAATTGGAATAAGTCTTCGGTATTCCATTAAATTGGAATAAGTCATCGGTATTCCATTAAATAGGAATAACTCGTCGGTATTCCATTAAATTGGAATAGGTCTTCGGTATTCCATTAAATTGGAATAACTCGTCGGTATTCCATTAAATTGGAATAGGTCTTCGGTATTCCATTAAATTGGAATAACTCGTCGGTATTCCATTAAATTGGAATAGGTCTTCGGTATTCCATTAAATTGGAATAAGTCTTCGGTATTCCATTAAATTGGAATAAGTCTTCGGTATTCCATTAAATTGGAATAGGTCTTCGGTATTCCATTAAATTGGAATAAGTCTTCGGTATTCCATTAAATTGGAATAGGTCTTCGGTATTCCATTAAATTGGAATAACTCGTCGGTATTCCATTAAATTGGAATAGGTCTTCGGTATTCCATTAAATTGGAATAAGTCTTCGGTATTCCATTAAATTGGAATAGGTCTTCGGTATTCCATTAAATTGGAATAACTCGTCGGTATTCCATTAAATTGGAATAGGTCTTCGGTATTCCATTAAATTGGAATAACTCATTGGTATTCTATTAAATTAGAATTGCTCAACGAAATCCATTAAATTGGAATTAGTCCTCCCAATTTTAATAAATTGAAATTACTTATTGGTATTCCATTAAATTTTAATGAAAGTAAATAAAGGTCTCAAAAGTTATTATCAGTTAGATTTCAGATCGCCCCATTAAGCTATGGAGAGGCAATTAATTCTATCGGAAATTAGACTTAGATGGCAATGGTATACCAGTTGTATGAAAGTGGCAATAAGGGAAGCGGTCTCTGCAGATATACTTTAAGGCCGCTGAGGTAACCAATCCTATAAGAAATGGACAAATTATTGGACAATGTCGATAGACATAGCTAGACGTCAGAAGATGTAGGCGACGAAATCACATTGGACGAAATACATTAGAAATTGTTACAATTGTAAACTTAACAAGAAGCAAAAATAAAGAAGATTTAAGATTGAATAAGTGGAATAGACAAAATAATAAAGATAACATTTAACTAATATATTTTAGATGTGGAACCTCTGCACATCTTTTACGAGATCTACCCTGTCCAGCAAAGGGTAATTAATGCAATGAGTGTGGAAGACTAGGTCATTATCAAATATGTTGCTATATTCGAATCAGAAACATAAATTTAAAACAAATAAAAAAGGTAAAATTAGAGAAACAACAAATATAGGAGCTACCAATAGAAAATTACTTGAAAATGAAGATGTTCAGTATATATTCAATATGAATAATGATGCAACAATAACATGTGAAATAAGAAGAGTATATTCAAATATTCTTATCGATTCTGGATGCAAGATGAATTTAATATCTAACAAAGAAAGCTAAATAAAAACAAAATAATTTGCTATAATCAAAAAGCAATTCTAAAAAAACAAAAAAAAAAAAAAAAAAAAATTAAAATAAAGTATCAAGGTGTCATTTGAAGCTACTATAAATGTAAATGGAAAGAGGGAACGTAATACTATTTGTTATTGAAAATGAATCTGGAAATGTACTGCATAAATAACAGAAATAAAGATGGTAGTATTAAAGTTAGGAATAGACAGAGACAATGTAGAAATTTTGATTGATATACCTATATATTCAAGAATCAAGAAATTACTTGACGCTGAGATAAAAAAGAGTTACATGAGCATTCACCATGAGTATCTCTAATAATTATAATTCTTAAAAATAATGGCGATGTTCGGTTATGCGTTAAATACGTAATGCAAGCGCTGCTATCTTAAGTGAAAGTTTGTCTCCTAAAATAAAGAAGGCACAATGTCTCGAACTTTGACATAATTAACGCTTACCATCAGCTTCATCTTAATTCAAGATATTTAACACATTTATAACGTCCAGTGATTTATATAGATATAAACTTAACATAAGTTTAACTTATGCAATGCTACAGAATGTGAAGGAATTATACTTTTTATTTATGACATATTAATTTGGGAAAGTACAAAAAAAAAAAAAAAAGAACGTGACTTGCGACTTGCCATAGTGTTAAAGGTATTGAAGGAAAATATTTTTATTAAAATGAAAATGTACTTTAAAACGCAAAAAAAAAAAAATAAACTTTTAAGGTCATGAATTCAAAGCAAAGGGAGTAAAACCGTTTTGCATATATAAAAGGTATATCTGAAGTTAGAGTATTAAGAACAATAGAGTTACAAAGTTTCCCAGTTAGTAAACTATAAAAATAAATGTAAATGTTAGTAAACTATAAAAATAAATGGATCCCTATTTTGGCTACGTTGACTGAACTTCATAAATTCTTTAAGACTCTTAAGACAAAAATTAGGAATAATAATTAACCTTAATTTAAAGATACTGGAATAGTGATTAATAAATCGTTTGAAAGACTAAAGCAGGCACTAACAAAAATTGAAACAAAGGATATGATGTTAAAGATAAGATAAAAGTCATAGATATAGTCAAATACAGAAGGAGGTCGAAAGTATTTCTCTCTGATAAAGAATTTAATAACCATTAGAGTTTATTTTAGTCCGAAATCTAAACCATGTGCTCATGTTAAATGATGGGTTTTACTTCTGCAGGCATATCGCTATTATAATAAATGTAAACGCGGAAAGACTAATCTCGCAGACCTGCTATCATGATTTTGTGAATACTCTTATCAATCTATTAAGCCATCGATATAAAGCCATGTCCATTATATTGTTGAACTAGCAAACTCAATGTATAAAATTAAAGCTTCAGAAACGAATCTGGACATTAAGAGGAATAAAAAAGTAATTTATATCAATCAATGGGATGAATGCGTTAAATCGTACAAAATATAATCAGATGAATTATTCTTTTATGATAATATGCTTTTAGAAGGGTACAGATTAGGAATTCTTAAAGGTCTCAGGTACCATATACTATGTGCAGCTCATGAAAGTAATTCTGAGATTGTTGGCATGAAAAGCCACTTTCGCTGTAAAGTATAGTGGCCTTGACGTCTGACGGATTGAACGAAGACGTTAAACTTATGGTGAATGGTTGCAAGGGGTGCACGTTAGTCAGTTAATCAAATCTTCAAGCACCAATGCAACACCGGGAGCTATCATATGAATCCTGGGTAGATATTGCAATGGATATATTGGAACCATTCTAAGTAATGATTGTAGTTTACTTGTTATTGATTATTATATTCGCTATAAACATATTAAAATAACAATAGATCAATCGAACGTATCAAGTGCATTAATAAAAAACAATGCAAGAAATCTTTAGTAAACCTGTGGCCGCTTATAATGGCCGTTTTCAGCGAAGAGTTTTAGTATTTTTGGGAAAAACTATATCTATGTATATATAGTAATGTCAGGCTTTTTAATACTGTGCCATATTAGCCACAAAAAAAAAAAAAAAAAAGAAAGAACGAAGAAACGAGAAGGAAATATTAAAAAGACATATAAGTAAAAGTGACAAGAAAAATATTAAAGAAGCTGTATATGAATAACTAATTATGTACATCCGCGCTACTCGTTACGTAACGGGAAAGGCTTCATTAATTCCGGAATTATTTTTTAAAAACCAATAAAGAGGGATAAAATCCCGATGTTAAAATGATATGAATATATGAATAAATTGGAAAATGACACCGATGTAAGAGATGATAAAGCGGAAAAAGGAAAAGGAAAGGAGTATGGAGACAGGAAGAGAAAAGCAAAATACATAGAACTTACAAAAGGTGATACAGTATATATTAAAGAAATGGATAAGACTAATATTCCCACACCTCATGTAATGGGGAAATGCGATGATGGAGAAATATAAATATCAGTAAAGAAGTCAGTAGAGGAATTGAATGATTCAGATGAGGATAACTTAAAAGAATAATAAACAGGCCTTTATTGCTGTGTCAATAAATTGGATAATTAATTTATACTATAAGGCATATAAAATTGTGTATGATTAAAATAATAATGAGGTAGAAAAAACATAAATAACAAATATTAAAAAGGAAGGGATGTAGTGTTTGTATCTATTTAATAGATACGTAACATTGTCTCATGTACACCAGTAGAGGGGGGGAGTATTGTGACAGACACGGTACGGGTCGGACGTGCTCCCGCGCCGCTGCTACCTGGTGTAGTGGTGAGCCAGTGATAGTGATCCCAGTATCCTTTACGAGTGTGTAGTGTCTATAAAGCCATACACTACAATGATAATAATAGTACAACTTATCTCAATATTATCATGTGATTTTTTTTTTTTTTTTTTTTTCTTTTTTTTTCAGCTTCACGCTGTATCCCGCACTAGGCAGGGTAGGCAGAGGGAACGAAAGTGAAACCTAGTGTTATGACACTCCGTTCCACTTCCGTTCCCCACTTTCCGCCGAATTTGAGGCATTGCGTGTTGAGTGGCAGAACTCAACGCCGCGCTTTGCCTTATTACCAGAGCGAAGAAATGAAACATTAAATATTTTAAATTGAAAATATTAAATATTTCATTTCCTCGACTGGGGATCGAACCCAGAACCTGTCGGTTACAGTCACACTCTTGTGCCGCTGCGCCACGACAGGCCTCAATCATGTGATTTTTTAGCTAATTGTTGGACTCCGCACATATCACGGTTGGCAGAGGAAACCTATGACTCTATTATTAAGAAGCTCTGTTCTCCAACAACAATAGCACTTCGTTTTCAACTTTCCGCCAATTTTTTGAACCAATTCGTGTCGAGTGGCGTAATTCAACACCGCTTTGCCTCCTTAGCAGAGCAAAGAAAAGAAAATATTAAATATTTAATTCTCGAGTGAGTATGAAATCTACAACCGTTACATTACAGTTTGCCTTGAGTCACGCCAACCTAAGGTAGTGATCTCAAACAAATTAGGTTTACATAACAAAATTCGTTAATTATATTATTAAAATAAAATGAAATCCGAATTAAGTAATAAAGAGTTACATTATTACAAAGAGAAATATGCTACAAAATAATAATATTATACTTTTCAATAATATTTACAGAATAAAAATGTATAGTATTAATATATATTGAATATGAAGCAGGATAGCTACCAATTATGTAATAATTTAACTGTACAATTGACAATGAAAAGATCAACTGTTGATTTTCTTCCTGGTTCTTTTCAGCAGAACTGTCTTCCAGTCGGTGGTAGCGACATGTTCATTGAACGATACAATAGTACTAAAAATAGCTTATTTGAATATAGAATTAAATTAGATTACTTAAACAACTTTAAATTTATAACAAATTTGAATAAAAAACATCTTACCATCATCCAAACGCTCTGACCACTAAGCCATACGTTCTCATCAAGCTACGTCGAAATTCTTATACACATGTTATAACTAAACTATGTTGTTAACATCTCTTTAGGGAGATTATTACCGATACCCAAAAATAATTCCATAGAATTATCGTTTGACAAGAGAGAATGCTATTTATTACATAATTTTATAATTTTTAAGGAGTTAATCATCACAGAGGAAAGAAAAATATAAACGTTTATAAGGAAACATCCTTAATATTTCAAATTCAGTAATTTGACATAACCTAACAAGATAATAACATAAAATGTATTATATACGACCTAATTTAATAGTACAATATGTTATAACTTTTTTCATTTCAACAGTACTGTACATTCAATATATCTAATTAAGAGCGCACTATAACAGACCATAAACACAATAACGGCACGGGGATGAGGAAATAAAGGTGCTTTGGTGAAATGACTACGGGTACCAGTATAAATTAACGTCCAATGCGAAATTACTTTTTTTATCTTTTTTTCTGTCCTTTTAATATATTTGTAAACCTCATTTTCTATTATCATGGGCTAGCTTACGTTCGTTCTATTAGGCTTCTAGTTAGAAATAAGAAATATATTTGTAGTGCAACAGTAATAAATTGATGACATGAAATAGCTATTAAATTTTATACATAAAGCAACTGTATATACTATTTTTTAATATTTCTTAACTTTAGGCTGTATTCAACGCATCGTAGGGTAGACAGACGGCACTTGGAAACCTACTGTAAAGACACTCCATTCCATTAGCCATTTTCTACCGAAATTGAGGAGTTACGTGTCAAGTGGCGGAACTTAACGCGCCGCTTAGCTTCATTCGCAAACATAAAAAATGAAAATAATTAATATGCCATTTCCTCGGGAGAGAATCTAACCTTTGACCTGTAGTGTTAATTAAAATTTGATATTAAAACGCTTGATTGAGATTTTTCCAATATAATCGTATACCATATCTACGGTAAACAATTCATTTTACATAGTCATAGTAACCAATCTATATGTATTTAGAAATATATGTTAGTTTTATTGTTATTTATTTTTACCTTCGCGCTATACTCCTTTTTGGTAGTGTTGGCAGGGAGAACATATTATAATTCAAATTCAAATTCAAATTCAAATATTTTTATTCAAAATAAGAAGTTAGCTTCGTTTTTTGAACGTCAAACAATTTACCACCTGACAAATATATAAAGACCCATCGTTCTTCATTTTCTGATGAATATTCGAGATATAACGTATTGAGTGGTGATTCTAAACGCCTCGCGTCGCCTTGTTATCAGAGCTATTGAATAAAAATAAATAAATTTTCAAGTATCGGAATCAAACCTAGATATTGTATATACGCAATCTTAAAACAATAAACAACGTTTTTAATGAAAAAATGCCAGACTGGTAGAGTAAATTGTGAAAGATTTTTAATGAGACGAGACTGTGCATTTTTTACTCAATTACTAGGTTTGTCTGGCTGGAACATTTATTACTATTTTTCTGGTAATGACTTAAATTGGCTCTTGTGTGAAACTCTCACGTACGCGATACATATTAACAGTACTAGAAATTTACTAAAAGAGATACATTATGGGTGGTAATAATTTTTAATTATTTACATATAAAATTTCATTTAGGGGTAGTTCATCTAAGTGAACTTTGATGAATTGAAACATCTGAAGAAAAATATAATTTAATCAATATATATAGCCCTACTAAGGAATTTGGAAAACAAACAATTATATTTTTTTAATATTAGAGTTTTATTTTAGAGGCTTTCAACTGTTTTTAAACATTCAAATATAGTATTTCCTTTGTATAAATTAAAACGTATAGTTACCATCATCAGGGTCCGGTTAAAAAATGTCAAATTTTATACAATGGTGCGTATTAATCGTATTCATAGCACCCAGACTTTCTATTTGAAGAACAATTTAAATTATCTATATATACCAGGCGAAATATCATAAAAGAACTTAACTTTTCCTATATTTAAAAGATAATTTATGATTTCAGATACAAAATAACATAAAAAGTTCATTCAACTTTTTATAATTATACAAACTATCGATATACGTTTGACAGTACTGGAAGTTAGTTCAAATTGAGTGTTCAGATTGTAGCTTGGTCGTTGCATTTTAAAAGATGGGAGAGTTAAGATCGCCACTTGACGTGTACGCAAAGCGCATGCGCGCCCCAGGGCCGCCTATCAAATATTAAATTAATAATTCAATTACGCGAGTTATCTCTAAGTTTTGATGTTACTTCATTGAATTAATTTATGAAATTCTTGTAAGTTCATCAGAAGGTACTGGGAAACGATAACACTTAATCACTGAGAAAGTGCAAAATGTAGATATATGGAACAAAATTAAGGTAACACTTATATAAATTGTCGTCTATATTCAAATAAATTGTAATACAAATTTATTTCAGTACTATCACAAAATTCAATAACATTTTTTCGACAAATACACTTAAAACAACCCTCCAAATATGTAGAGTAGCTATACCAGTCTAGACAATAGAGAGATTGGTTTCCTCACTGCATAAAACAACGGTTAATCTCAGGGAAAGTTCATCCTCATACTATCTTATCACTACAGGCGGTTATCACTGGATTTGCTAATTCACAATCCACAAATGAATATTTAATCGGCATGTGTCACCCCTGAAAATTCGGCTTGGTGTACTATGGCCACAGAATATAAGTTAACGGTAAATTTACAGATGTGTCAGGACAATTTATGTTTTCTATTTTTTTAATTAATTGTAACTAGGTTTTTTTATAATATATACATTTATGTCAAATTTGTTCATGATAATAGATAATAAATATTGGTTTAAGTCGTTACATTTATAACTTACTAAGTCTTTTATAGTCTATAAACAAATCATCGCATACCAAATTTCTGCCAAATTAAAAATAAGAAAAAAGAAAAGTAAAGTATATAGTTAACAAACTTTCTTTTCCAGTAGGAAGAAACTGCAGAAAGTATAGTCTTTTAAGTAGCATAAAATATAATTAACTTGTTACTGGAAAATTATATAACAATTTGTAAAATAGTAACCATTAATTAGTTTGATTATTTCCATTGTGTGATGACGATCTATCGATAGCGCCACTCTTATCTACACTCAATATTTACAATGCTGTGACCTAAATCATGCTTTATAACAAATAATCCAATTTACATTTTATATACATATTTTTAAATCTCACATTATATTCAGCATGTAGTAGAGTTGAAGTGCTCCTAGTGTTAAGACTCTCTTTTTCTCGCAATCCATCGATTTTTCGAGATATTGAGTGTGAAGTGGTTAAACGATTAATGTGCTTTATCTTGTTACCAAAGCAACAAAATGAAAATAAGAAATAATTCATTCCACGAGTTGGAATCGAACTTACAATCGTCACGTTTATAGTTATACGTTGCGTTACGACGGCCCTATATGTACATATATGAATATATTAAATAACTTACTAAGTTTACTCTAATATAAATATTAAAGATTATATGATTTATAAAAACAAGTGACCGGTAATTTACCAGAGTTAATGCCTACAAGCGCATCTACGACGTGTCGTGGCTACGCGCGGGGTTGCGGGGTACGGAGCCACGCAGCCTCCCTTCCCGGCAACGATTACTGATTAGTGAGGCGGCCTGAGCGGCGGGCCCCGCACGAGCTCGAGCCGCCTGCCGCCATCTCTACCACTTGCCGAAATACACCGCGTTATCAACGATTGATTATCGCGAAAAACAGCTGATCACTTGTAAACATGTGCTATGTACAGTGTTACTTGAATTTTGGTTAACGCTTGTGAGATCCGGCCGCGTGGCAGAGGTAAGTGACATTTCGGACGTTGTCCTCTACACTCACTATCCATAGTATTTCCTATTGTAGACGTTGAGTTATAGGCACTGTAGACTCTGTAAATGTTCATTGAGCTTTTGGTTTCAGCTCTACATAACATACGTATAGAACGTCATAATTACGTTATGTATTATGACTAAAAAAAATCGTTAACCGATAAAAACTTTTCTAATTACATAATGATTTAGTAAAAATCTTGTTGCGATATATAGAAAATGTTTCTAAAACTTATATTTTACAATTTTTAAGCTTATTTCATTTTGAGGTTATGTGGAAAGCAACAATGCTAACCAAGCGAGGTCGCAGAGATTCTTAGGGGTTGTAGTTTTTAACAGGTATGCGTGATTAAACGACGTACATGTCTAAATAGTAAATGAATAAATCGAGTCTCAGAGGTCACAATATAATAATAGTGACTCTACTGATAAAAAAATATGTAGAACAACAAAACAAAAATCATTTTAATTTGTTATAAGTTAAGATATATAAAAGAATGTGCTAACAAAACATCATCCAAATAATAATAATTATTATAATGTCTTATCACACATTACTTCTACTAGATATTTAGGTTATTTAAATCAACCATTGTAATATTTCAACAAGAGGGCGCGTATAGAATAAGCTATATTGGTATAGATCCCTCGGTATTACACTATGAATTTACATAAAAATCTTTTATTTCTCTCGCCTCCGAGTATTCTTTGTTTCAAAATCCCTGTAGAAATATGATATGAATGTTGTAAAGACGACCTCTTTTGAATGCTACGAGTTATTAAAACAAGATTATTATGAATATAATAGTATGATATTTCTTATTTAAAGGAAAACATATAAGCATTGATTTACTTATTCAGATATAAGTACTAAATTTATATATGTGTTTAACCATCAGAATAAACGCATATGTAAGCGCAGATAAATTATTTTAATTATTAGTTTAAGTTGTACTCAAAAATTCAATAAAATTTAATACAGAAACAAAAAAAATATTACCTAAATAAAGCATACATAAATACTAAAGAAAATCTAACGAAGAAAATATGCTTGACGTGGGAATGGGCGTAATACCTTTTAATTTAAGAACTAGAATTTATGCATAGTGAACAGTCTTTATTATACTTATTATGCATGAAACACAAGTGAGATTGAAATACTGAAGACAAACAGCGTAGGCATACTGAAAAAGATAGCCCCATAAACTTGAATGAGGTTTCTTTTAAAGTTATATCTATAGATTTTCTTACGCATGATAACTTTCTTCAATAAAGTCAGAAATACTACATATAAAGATTCGTATTAATAGTTTTGTTTTGAAAAGAGTTATCTTATTATATTTCCTTTATATTTTTCTCTAGAGACTAGATATTTAGGTTACAAAGCCTACATTTTCTAATACATTGAAGACCTTATAGGTATAAACGTTTCCTCGCTGTAGTATCACAGTTTCATTTACGTCATTTCAATTTAGGAAATATAGGATATATTATAAATCTAGGAAATATCTTTACAAAAAATATAAATATTTTTCTAAATTACTATATTTGAAATACAAATATTTCAAACGCATATTTTTAAAGAAGAGTTAGTTACACTAACTAGCACAAAAAATATAAATAGGTTATTTATACATTTTGATATTATAGCTTATAAAAGAGTATCTTGACCTAAACAAGATTAAATCTGGCAGGTCAAATAAGAAAGTTTGAATTCGTGGCCTATTTTCCTTTGCATCAAAAATATCTAAATAAGTAAAAAAGAGGCATGCATTCATCCAGTGCGCTCTGCAAACGAGATTTTGTAATTAAACAAGATTATAATTGCCTTTAAGTAGTATACCTTGTTGGGAAAGTATTTAGTAAGTCCCCGTAATAGAAGATAAATCCTAAACTAGTAGTGAGATGACGATAAAGGAACCCTTTTAACGTCTACCCATACTTGATTGCCGTATCGAGTTTGCGATAATTCGATTTTATATGTTAAACTGATATAGTATTACATGATTTTATACCATGGTTTCTACCTTAACATTTTTTTTTACTTAGAGGTTAATAATTCTTATTTCTAATAGAGCAATTAAAGCAATTTAAATGATATTAATTTATCACTTATAAATCATAGAAATAATTACATACTTTATATTGCTACTTAAAATATAAAAAACCCGGATGTATGAGCGAGAATGAGGCACAACATGAATAAAAAATGGCAGTATTAGAATTTCTACAGACATAACAAAACATACTATGAAGTGACAAAAAGTCTATGATATGAAAAAAAAATGTATATTAATTTATATAAAAATATAGCGGCAGTATATTAATAAAAATAGTTATTTCGGTATACGATAAGAATACACTTCAAATATATTCTATAATAATGGCAATAAAAACGAGCATTTGGTTCATGTTTTGCCATTCGTCGAACTTAATTCAATACTTTACGAAACACGATAAGAGTTTCACCGTTTAAACGACGCTTATGGAATATAAGCTACATTATCAAGTGAATAAAAATAGGTATAGGTATAGTACGTGTGTTTTTATACAGCGACCATCGTTACGCAGAGCGGCAGCTTCTAACTTCTAAGTGTTGCATTTTATTGTGATGTTACTTTATTTTAATAATTTTTTCATTCTTTATTTTTTTTTGTTTCACAAAATAATATGTAGCATTTAGTTTCACTAGTCAAAATACAATCTCAAGTTCAGGTGAAATTTCAATAACGACAGGATGTCTTCCGCATATAAATTTTAGATTTTAGAGCATGAAACTTTAAAAAAAAATATATTATTATTTTGTGTAATATATAATATAGCATAAACGATTCTTTATAAACAAACAGTGATATACTATTTTATTCTTTAATTAACTTAAAAAAATACAAGAGAAATCTGTGTTAGGGCGCTATAAAATTACATCGTTGTCACGGTAACAGCTAGCAGACCAATTAACGTTCAATACATTTTTTTCTTATAAGGTCAATTATTACGTAGATACAATATTAATTTCCTATCTATAATAAATCCTACTAGTAAATATATATTAAATGGCTATTGTGAGATTACTGAAGGGTGTTTCTGCAAATCTAATTAAGAATAGCTTTATATAATACAGTAAAGATATTCTAGTACATTTACGAGTATATTGAGGTATTTAGTAAATTTGAGCTTTTAGCTGCAAGTTCAGACTTTTGTTAAGAAAAGATAAAATTTTAGATGTGTTTATTACGTATGAATCTCTTGAACAATGCCATGGAAGGATAATGATTTTGTTGTTAGCATTCATATATGTTGACTAGAAGAGGAAACGATTAAAATTCATTAACAGAAAAACAAAACAATCTTTTCAGTTTTTAGTAGTATATTCACGTGCACATTTACAATAACTTTTTCATCTTCATTCGAATATATTTTATTATAATGTTCTTTAATCTTCAAACAGAAGCGAATCGAAACAGTTTAAGAGATGAAAATATGTATTTTCACAGCAATTTTTTTTTGGAGTAATTTAAATTGGTTCTGATCTGGGAAATATTTAAATATGTATTTATTTATTAATGTAGTTATGATGCTAGAAGTTAAGATATAAATATTTTGTCATTAATATTTTAAATATATATTGTTAGAAACCAAATATCTTAAGTGTTGGTCGAGGGACGAGGACCTTGGTAGATCGATCAACGCTTGAATATAATTTAAATAGAATTGGCTGGCTTTAAGATGAAATGATGCCTGTCGAGGTTCGACTGTAAATGCGACAGGTTTTGGGTTAGATCCTCACTGCAGAAGAGTTAAAATTTTCATTTTTATTTCTTCGCTCTGGTAGCGAGTTGAGTTGCGTTGAGTTTCACCACTCAAAATGCAATGTCAATACTAAAGTATAATTTGGCGGAAACTAGGAAACGGAACGGAGTGTATTAAAATTAGGTGTCCAAGTTCCCTCTGCTACCCTACCGTGTACGCTAAAACAACGATGACATAGCAATAGTAAGCGATATGCTACTAATGTAACATTTGTTTGGTTTACTGTAAGAATCAGTCCATCAGTCCATCCATAAATTTGCTGCTTAAAATCTTTTGTGTTTCTCTACTGTACGTAACCTGAACATTATTTTGCTGTCATCTTAAAATCAGGTTAGTAGCCTAGGCTTATTTGTGGATTCTGAATGATACTAAATAAGTTTCATGACTGTTTACAATTATAATATCATTCATCTAAATTTCATTTATGACATTTTTTCGCAACAAGACTTGTGGATTCTGAATGATTTCAAAATAATGCTTGGATTACAGAATTAAAAGAAGCTAATAAAAAATAACCTTGTAACAGCTTGAACTTGATCACTATTTCATTGTGACCACAGAATATTCTTAATAATACTAATAAAGAATATTTATAATAATACTCAAATTTTCAAATTTGTAGTTCAGATAATTAAAACTTATACAAAGGCAAAGCTTAACTATTTCGACTCCGGCTCTCTTACTTATTGATCATCAAATAGAAATGATACTTCCTGTGAAACTATAAGGCTGATATTTGGTACAGAGGTAGGGTTTAATTGCTCACATAAATGGAAAACTATGTGAACTGGGTCAAACTATGAGATACATGACTTGGCCGTTGATTTTTAAATATCAACACGCATTTCTGCTTAAAGATTGTTTAGTGGTCAGTAGCAGAAAATTTAACTATATGAATATAAAAAATCACACTAAGTAACCGTAAGCTTGGCTTCGCTTTACCTAGGGATTTTACAGCTTTTTATAGAGAAACAGACAGCTTAATCGAGACTTGGCTAGTTTATTACAGGATGTTTTAGGTGAGATTATATTTATTTTATAACTTTTATTATTAATTGATTTTTAGTAAGACAATCTTAAAGGATAGAAACCATCTTCAAAGTTTTTATTTAAGTTTTGTTGGATTGTGCTGTGATACACGATTTTTGTAACTAACTACTTACGAAGCGCACGAAATATTTATTATTGTTATTATGCTTCCGGTGGTTTCAGCGTGCTATAATTTTCCTCGAAAAAGAAGAACAAAAATAGAATTTAGTATTTATATCATTTATTTCAATTACCTGATATATTTTCCTACACTTTCTGCTCATGCATGGGGTTCTAGTCTAGGAAGGATTCTTGTGGAAATGAGAAATCTTAGATTTTGAAAAAAAAGCTTAAACATTATTCATCTATGAATGTGTATTTACATATAATGTGTAAAATAGGTAAACTCTATAAAAAGTATATGAAATAACCTGAATAATAATAACAACATTCATGTTGCCTTAGCAAAAGTTATTCGACAAAGGCTTTTCTCATTGACATACGAAAATCAAAGATCTTAACAATAAAATGTAGAGAAATGCGTCCTTGGCAAAAGCCGTTGCGCACGGTAGACAGTTTTACTTGGCAAATAAAAATCGAAGAGAATGAGGCTATTGTGGCGTAGTAGGGCAGTGTTTGACCATAATCTTGAATCAAATTAAATTGTTTTTAAATACCAATAGTGGAACGTCAAGGTGTGGAGTTATGTTAATCCACTCAATACAAAACGTTTTCGAATTGCGTTGGAGAACGGAAAATATATTCCATCTTGATTCCAGGTTTTCTTAGTCTTTGTCTTTGGCTGATGCTGGAATAATCAATGATAAGAAGTGATAAACGAAAGTGGCAAGGGTCAAAAAATAAAAACAAATACAAAAACACATATACAAAGTTAGCAACATAATTTTGTGTATTCCATATATGAAGGGAAACAAATGCACTCAAGGAAATAAATGAGAGAGCTGCTCATGTTTGTTGGCAAAATACTAAACAAAATCATAGGAGTGTGTTTAAGTGAATTTTGTATGTTGATAGACGAAACGTTTCTTTAGAAAAAAAAAAACGTAGTAGTCACGTTTTTTTTCTAAAGAAACGTTTAAATACCTGAAATTTTGTGCCCATAAAAAAGTCTATCATAATAAGTAAGTTTTTCCATAAAAGCATTTCATTATTTGTTACTTGCAAATAGTTAGGTTGAGCTAGTAATAACCCAATTTAACTATAGGCTATATCAGATGTTCCAGATGTCAAAAGTAGCTATTATCTAGATCCTGTTCACGCTCAATTACAATATAACCAAATAAGTTTCATTTAAATTGATAACAATCTATTAAATTGAGTTATAAATATATATTCTATGCCATTTTACGTTTATTTTTTTTAATTTTCGGGTGTTTTTACTATATGTAGTGTCGATCATAGCGAATAAATGCACTTAGGAACTAAAATTACATATTTAGAAAACGTATAACAATTTAAACACAGCAGAATTTTACCCGCATAAAATACAACTTATATATAAATCACCTGGGATGACCAAACATTATTTTATATACTAGAAAGAGAAAGACACACAGAAGGCAAGTCGAAGCGTAGGGGCACTGTATATGCGACAGGTTGAGACAAACGAAATATTTGACATTTTCCTTTCCTCTCTGGTGTTGAGGAAAAAGACAATGTCATCAGATTTCGGCTGAAAGTGGAGAACGAAATTGAATGAACTTTATATTACCAGGCTCTTTGCGCCTACCCTGCTAGGTGCGGATATAGCGTAAACAAAAAAGAAACATTAATGTATATATATATATATATATATATATATATATATATATATATATATATATATATATATATATATATATATATATATATATATATATATATATATATATATATATATATATATATATATATATATATATATATAATTTAAAAAATAAAATTTTATATACATTAAAAAAATATAAATATGTACAATAGTTTAAATTGTCAATGTTTCAATCGGATTAAATTGTCCATCGTCAGTAGAATTGAACTTAGTGATCTGTGGTTGTTGGTATTTCAAGCTGAAATACTGAACTGAATTGTGGTTATACTCTGCTGTCTTTGTTCAACTAGCTGCCTCCATTTATTATATTGTTAATAAACTTTTAGTGTTCAGTTTCATTAAATTATTAAATAATATTTTAATTTTACGAATATAATGTAAGCTTTTATTAGATTGCTATTTTCCAATATTCTTAGGTAAATAAACCTTTTATTTACAGCATAGCGCATGCAAACAAAGCATAGGAGTATTAAAAAAAGTTGAGTTACAGTGTAAGTTTACCTACTTTTTTTAAATAAAAGCTTTTACATAAGCACAAAAATTATTAATATAAATATCTAAATTAAAGCACGTTTCAACATTTAGATATTATAACAATATAAGTAAAAGGCCATTACTGCATCCGTCCCAATGCAAAAAGTACAAGCGTCTGTATTTTTGTGAAATTTATCTCTAATGAATGATTTATAGTAGAAATAGAATAAGAAAATTTAATTTGTCCATGGTTTAATGTTGTTACTGTCATGTATTATTCATATAAAATTAGTTTCATTATAAAACTGACACTTATATTTTTGTGGGATTATTTTTAGACTTCATTCTGTGTCCCGCACATGGCAGAGAAAATTTGAAACCTAGTGTTAAGATACTCCATGCCGTTCTGCACTTTCCACCAGAATTAAGGCATTGCGGGTTGAGTGGTGGAGCTTAACATCGCGCTTTGTTTTGTAATCAGAGCGATGAAATAAAAACATTAAATATTTAATTCCCTCGAGTGGGGATCGAACCCACAACATGCGCGTTTACAGTCACAAACTTGTGCCCCTGCCCCGCTACTGGCCTCAAGTACAGTGGGATCCCGTACTATAATAGTATAATAAATAAACAAAACATCATACACACTTTACCTCATGTGTCATTCTGTCTGTCATCCATTAAATGTTGATTACAAAATGGGTATAATTCATTATAAAGCCAAACAATGGCTCCAATAAATTACGGCCAGTATTAAAATAAAATAACCGCTAAATAATGGAGGGAATTTAAATAGGAAAAGCGTCAACGAGGTTGTCAGGCGTCAGGCATCACGTTTCAAGATGGCGTCGGCGCCAACCACTTTGGCGGGAAACGTGACAGCTACTGGTTCATTTGAAATTACAATATAGAAAATCTTATTCCTAAGTAATAGGTAGTAAATAGGGGCATATGTTAAATAACGAGAGTTAATTTGATTGAAGCAAATATTAATCTTTAGATATAAGAAAAAAGTAAAAAATTAAAAGTAAAAGTAAATTTTATTAAAGATAATAATAACTTAATGAAAGAATTTGAACTTTTCTAAAATGTATGCTTTCATTTACCTCCTGGCTGTTACAGTGAAAAAAAAATGAATTAATACGCAATATGAGGGTCGCGTTGGTGTAAATAGATTTTTACCGAGTTTTACCAACCAACGTCATAATACTTCACACTTCGATAAGCCAACATCGAATTAAATTGCATTTTCTATGTAATTTGGTTATATTAAAATACTTATGTATTTTTTTATTAATTAAAATATTTTTTAAAAAGATACAAAATAATATGTTTTTTTTTGCTTCAGCTGTATCTCATATATGGCAGAATGGGCAGAGGGAACTTGGGAACCTAGTGTTAAGACTCTCCGTTCCCCACTTTCCGCCGAATTTGAGGCATTATATTATCTCTTGATAATACATCAAGAGATATTTACGGTTTATTTTATTTTTATTAATTAATGCTAACTTTTAAGCTCTCATCTATAACATTAAAGCAGCTGTAAATTCAGATATACAAATATTAAAATAAATTCATGCCAAACATCTTTCTCATGCCATTGGTATTACGCTGTTTTAATAAGTAATGTATTTCAATTCCCTTTGGAACGTACGTAATGGCTGACGATCGATCACCTCCTATATGGTATTTCGTTGTGATTTGTAACTTACCTGTTATAATTTCATGTTCATATTACTTATTTTAGGTCCATAAATTCAAATTTATTTTTTCATGGTTGTCACTACGACATTATATTCTTGTTTAATACCTTAAAAATTGTAACGAAAGAAATGTAAAAGTTGGGACTACGGTAGTATATAATAAATGGTGATTCCGACATAAGGGCAATATAATCCATAATAAAGTAAAAAAAATGAAGCCGTTATTCTATACTTAGAAAAGTAAAATACATTTCTAAAACTTATAAAATATAGAGCGTAGGAAGATTTGAGCCCGCGCTTTTCTATATAGGAACGTCCGTACAGCCATGGACAGTATATGATGATATTAAAACAAGAAATATTATTTCATTTTCGGTAAATTTTGATGATTAAATGAGTACTTATTTGATTATTCCGTTAAAAATTGTTTTATCACAAGAGTATTTTTTTTTTTATTTTATTGTTATCACGTATCTATAAGTAGTCAAGTACTTGAAGTTTTACACTTGCGTAAAATAACTATAAATATTTTAAATGAAACACTTTTAAACGGTTTAATTGCGTATATTGAATGATTAATCCGTTTAAAAGTGTTTCATTAAAAATGTATAACAATCGCGAAAATCAAAGACATTATTATAACTATAAATATTTAAGTACACAATTTTGAATTTTATTTAATATCTGTTTTAATTGCTTGTAAAGTGGTTTGGGCAACAAAGAATGACAAAAAGATGAATAAAAAAAAGGGAGTAGTAATAGAGGGAGGGGGAGACGTTGTCCTTCGAAAACACAGTATCTACTATACTGGAGGTCACGTAAAAAGCTCACGCTTTTACGTGACCCTCCTCCAGTATCGTACCCTCCGGAAGACATGTATGAAAAGGTTGATGACAGTGGACGAGACGAAGGAGGTATTCCGAGACCGCAGAGTTTGGCGGTCTGTTTTCTCGGCCTACCCCGCTAGGCAGCGTGTAGCTAAGTAAGTTAAATATATTTTAAATATATTGTCTATTTCATTTAATACATCGATTACCGAATTTTAATGTGAAGGTTTTTTCCTCAACACTGTCCCTTAAAGCTTTTTCGAGTTCAAATGCACACTTCCAATACTTGATTATTAAAAATTTTAATAAGTATCAAGTGTGTCTATGTAATAGATATAACTTATAATCGTACATAAGAGCTATCTATTAATACACTCTTAAATTGTTCAGTGGAATTGCCTATAGTACCACATGATTGTCTTTGATAATATTATGAATGATATCCCTAGGCTTTTGCTCTTATTCATTTATTATTCAAGAAATTAATGGTAGCACAGAACGTATTTAATTAAACAAACTCTCATTACTTGGTGTTATAGAACTTCAATCATATTGAAGCGCCTTTTGGTTTCGTTTTCAAAGGAGATCGCGAGCCAAAACCAAATTAATTACAAAGTATCGTCCTAAGACCTGTCAGTCAGTTGCCAAAAGTCAACTTATTTATTGCATTGTACTTAATTTAGTTAGTATAATAAATATTTAATTATACCGTGTATAATTATTATATGTTTATAATAATAATGAAGCTTCTTGTGTTGCAGAGGGAACGTGCAACTGTAAACGCAACAGGCTTTCGATTCGATGTTGGGCGGGTTCGATTTTGTCTACTGAAATACGTAATATTTTTTTTCTCGCTCTGGGAACAGTAAAATGCGAAACGGGGTTGAGTCCCGCTACTTATCACACAACGTGTCTTAACACTTGGTTTCTAGGTTCTCTCTACCAAAACTGTTATAGGCAGGATGAAACATGAAGTTAAAAAATATTAATTTTTAATTATAACAGCAATTTGATCTTATTGAGATATTTTGTGTGCCTTGTTTAAAAAAATATTAAAATATGTAAATATAAATGTGTAATATTTTTAATTGAATCGAAATTGAAGCATTTCAACTGTAACAAGTTTCTGCCCCAACGTCACGACAGCCTTCAATTCATCTATTTAGATAATATAATTAATATTACGTGCATTATCTAGTATAGGTGTGACATTATATATCCATAATAATATTTCATTATTAATATAAGCAAAAGTTTACTTTTACAGTCAACTGCAATACTTCTAGATAAATACCAAATAAAGTGCAGTAAAAAATAAAATATGACACTACTTTACTACTTTACTTAGCTTCACGCAATATCCATAGTGGGGTAGGTAGACTTAACGGAGCGCCAAACGCTACAGTCTCGGCATACCTCTTTCACCTCGTCCACCATCATCGACCTCTTTATACATGGCTATGTCCTCATGCTTTTTACGTGACCCTCCTCCAGTATGACAGACCGTGTTTTCGAAGGTCAACCGAAGTTCTCCTCTTCCCTTTCTTCCCACTCAATTTTCAAAAAGTATTTATCAAAAAATTGGATTAATAAACAAATAAGCATACAGAACGTGTGCTTAATAATTACTTTAATATAATAAAGCATTTTGTGTGTAACTAGTACTTACTCAAAGTAGATAAATAAAAAAATAACTCTCCTTTAAATGTATGCTTTTAACGTTATTGCAATATGGTACAGTCGTGAATGCTTCTAACCAACAAGCCTCTAGTGCCGTAATGCTTTAGATGACTCAGTATATAAGGTAAAGTCCACTAAATGTGTTACATTTCACAATGTAACTAGTAAGTACAATTATATTTGTTATTTAACCTTCACTTTATACTACCGATATATTGATTTGTGAAGTGAGTTTATGTCAGTATATAAATACATATTATTACTCAATTGAATGTTAAGAAAAACATTCACAAGAAATGTTTTATGAAGAAGAATAATGAATTTCTCCAAGACGACGTAAACACTTGAATTTTATTATTCTGGTTTATATTTATTTTATTACTAGAATAGCCAAGATTTTTTTAAAATTTTTAAGTAAATAAAATAAACACAAAGAAAAAACCAACATAATAGCATTTTCTTTTCCTCTGTTGCCTCTCAAAAGCTCTTACAAAGTACCAAAGTCTAATTTATAAAGTTGCGGAAAAAACACCAGTCTCGTCCTCCAAGCAACTTGAGCACAAAACAATGCAAAAACAAGTCCGATATTTGCTTTAATTTTATTTTTATATATTCAGTATATTGTTAATTTAGGAGACGCGATTAGCATTCTTGCCTTTTGTTAAAAATACTATAGTTTATGTAACTTTAAATAACATTGGATTGTTACTTTGTACTAAACAGTAGTTTGATTGTTATTATAAAAAAATATTCTGCACTTTCAATCTGAGTGTTATATTTATAATTTTTCCCTACAAATATCAAAATGTGAATAAGGCCTGTCGTGGCGCAGGAGCACAAGCGTGCGATTTTTAACGTGGCAGGTTTTGGGTTTGATTCCCACTTGAGTTCGAAAATTGGAAACGAAGGCGTCTTAATGGAAACACAGTATCTTAACACTAGGTTCCCACGTTCCCCCTGCCATAGGCGAGACTGTAAGGTGGAAGTAAAAATAGAAAAAAAATACAATGTTAACAGGAAATATATTAAAAGGTGAATAAGCTAAAATATATTGCCTATTTAACGTGTTTCACTTAACGTGATCCGCGTGACTGAAAGGTAATTTAACGGAAATTGTCCAATGTTTATTATTAGAAATTGTCCAAAGTAAAAAACAAAGCAGTATTTGTTTTTTCCAATTGTTATTTACTACTTTGCTATAAAGATGTAGTTTTATGATACATTTGTTGAGACGAAATATTTTGATGTTAAAAGATACTTTGAAGCCTTTTGTGGCGCAAGGGCGTTGAGCCTGCGACAGACCGTGAGTTCATTCTAGAAACCCCATCATCTTATATGTACTATAAAATGAAATATTTTCATTTTCTCACTCTGGTAGTGGAAACATATTACTTCAAAAATTTTTCGACATTGCGTGTTGCGTAAGTGAAGAAATGAAACAATCCATTCCCTTAAAATTGAACCCGATTATCGTTGCGTTTACAGTTCCACATTTTGGCACTCCGCCACGATGATCTATAAGTGTACTTACTTGCTATGAAATACAAAATAATTTATATCAAGTTTGAAGAATTACTATGTTAATTATAATAACGATAGTTATTATGGACTAACGGCCCAACAGCGGCTTCGCTCGCCAAAACGATCCTATTATCAATTTAATTAATATTATTTAAGTATATTTACAGTAAATTGGTTATATTATCTATAGTATGATTATCTATAGTTTAATACTAAATAAATTGTAATTTTAACCATGATCACAAGAAAGGAAAGAAAATTTTGTCTCGACTTGGTAATGGGTGCTTTCAAGCGTAAAAACGGTACTTCTCACGTACGTCCCGATGAAATTTAGAATAAATAGTTTATATGGTTAATTAGTTCCGGAGAGAGTCCCGGACAAATAGATAAACAGACAGACGAAAAAACAAATTTAACATATTTGGTTTGATATAGTGTAAAAAACTAACACAAAAATATGAACCTAAAGACCCAAATTTACGTTGAAATTAAATAAATCACAATATAAAAAAATGTTTTATACGTATATTTTATATTTGAAAGAAATGAAGAAAGGACAGAATGCAAGGTCAGTGTAAATGATAAGATATTAGAACAAGTGAAGGAGGTAGTAAGAAGGAGGCAGTAGTATATCTGGGAAGTATGTTTAGCAGAGACGGAAGAAACGAAATAGATGTGGAAAGGCGTATTGCTGCCGGTAATAGAGTTAACGGTGCCTTAGGTGCATTGTTGAGACGGCAAAACGTCAGCATAGGTGCACGTTTGGCCGTACACAATGCAGTGTTGGTACCGACACTGTTATACTACTTATTACAGAAGAAGAATGTAAGAAAGATAGATAAAGAATACTGTAGAGATGCGATCTCTTTTTCGGATATGCGGAGTTAGTTTAGCTGATCGCATACACAGAATGGTAGGCACTAGTGTGGATGTCACAGTAAGAATGAAGAAGAACGTGCTCAGGTGGCTTGGGCACGTCGAGCAAATGGATGAAGAATATTGGTATAAAAGATTTATGAAGGAAAAGTGATAAGAAAGAGGTATGCCGAGACCGTAGTGTTTGGCGCTCCATGCCCTCTGCCTATCCCGCTAGGGATATAGCGTGAAGCTAAATTAGCTTAATTTAATTTAGATAGTTCATATATAAAATATTATTAAGCACAATGAAATTAACTTAATCTATAACTATGAAGAAACACAGAAAAACTATGAACAGACATACACTTAATTTTATTTATATTTATTAATTTAATCATTAATTTCTTCAATTATGGCATTTCATATTTATATTTATATAGATTATCTAGAGCATAATAATTAAAGATGTCACTATTATTCACACCTCAAAAAGAATATACAAAAAGAAGCTAGGTTATAAAACCTGTGTCATATTTTTTAAATTAACCCAATTATATTTATTTAGCTAATACATATTTGGTTGTAGCATAAGATTGTTACTCGTAAGTTTCAATAAGAAATAGAAATTGAATTGTACTCGACGCTTGTAGTCATTTGAATTACATCCTCAAGTGAACATTTCCTTTAGTGCACTTGTCAGTTCCGTAGCAAAGCAAATGAAGCATTAGTTAGCGGAAATACATATCAAAGGATGAATAAGCTTAAATACACTGCTTTCTTAGCTGAATATACTCGACGTGCTTCGCTTCCCAACAAGCCTTTAACTTTACGCAACTTGCAACTTTTCTTTAAAGATTTTTACTATGGAGAACTTTGAAATATTTTTAATTCCTTTTCTTTAATATCTTTCGAATTTATTCGTTTTATTAATCTTTGTTTATTCTAGACTGTGTGTAATGGTTCATTAACCATTACATACAGTCTAGAATGTCATTACACTGAATGCGAAGTTTCTAAGATTTTCTGTGAAATACCTAATAATTTCAATTTCAATTTTTTTCTTCTTGTTGTACTGTAAGTTCTCACTTCTTGCCTTTTATATTTAAAAAGGTGTTCCCTATAAGTAGTAGTAAATTTCATACATAATGCAGCAAAATGATATATAAATCTTGGCTTCAAGCGGACTATAGACTCGGATATTTGATACCTCTACGTGAACGTCAGATACCTATACGTTAATGTCTATCAGTTTTGACAAACTAATAGACAGACGGATAATATAATTATGACGATCCTATAAGGGTGATATTCACGGTTTTATAAAGTGAAATTATTTATACTAATTATTATTAGTGTTTGTATTAGTGTTATTGTAAAAATTACAGGTTTTGGGTTTGATTCTCACTCGAAAATCTTCTAGGAGATGAAATATTTAATATTTTTGTTTCTCGCTTTGATCACAAGACAAAACGAGACATTGAGTTCCGCCACTCACAATGCCTCAAATTCAGCAGAGCGGAATGGAATGTCTTAACTCTAGGTTCCCAAGTTCCCTGTAGCTACCCCGTCAAGCTGCGTGATACAGCGTGAAGCTGAATCATATGAATGAATAGAGAAAAAGCGAATAAAATTGAAATAGTTTGGCATGCAAAACATTTGCGCTAGTATCAGCACACATGTAATGTTAGTATTTGTTTCGCTCGCGATCGCCCGCATTTATTCGGTTGAGTGAATACGTAGCGGCAGTAATGCCGACTGAATGTGCTCGGTAAAATAAACTAAATTATATTATGTAAATTGTTTGTGCATTTAATTTTATGGCATTGTTTTTTTTAAATGTTTTCGAATTTATTAATTTTTAAGTCGTCGTTTTAGTTTTAATTTTATGATATATAACTGCAGGAAGAAACAGGATATTGTATTTTTTTTGTTTAAGTGCCTTAGCTATTTACAATTTAATCACGATGAAAGTAAATTTCAATAAAACATACTTTTATTCAAATATGTCTGTCGTCGGTGAATATCACAAAATAGGGCTTATGTTTAGCAAACACGTTTTTCTGCTATTTAATATTAAATGTTTTCATTTTATTTATAGACTTAAACATATTTTTAATCAAAACTTCATAAATACTCCAATATAAATCCCAGCAAAAATTCGGAAAGCACGAAAAATAATTTAGAAATCATCAGTTAAGCGTTCACTGCAGTGAATTCAAAGTCCTCGAAATTTCAATCTCCAGATGGAAAAGTGTAATATCAATAATCCTTCAAGCATTGGTAGTACAAACATTCTATTCACAAGCGATAACCATCTATAAAGGAATGCCGCGTCCCTCGAATTTCTTTTGCTATCAGAACAAATGAGGCCAGGATAGATATAGTTGGGGGTTCTCAACAAATTGGTCGAATTCTAACCCTCAAATGGGTTAATCGGTTAGAGTCGTTGGTGGCAGCTGCACCTGACGGTCTGAATTACGATATTACCGCTGTAATAGGCACGATACGAATATAAAAAACAGCTGGCGAAAACTTGTATATTTTTCGTTTTGTATTTACTTATTTTAAATGGTTGTTGGATAGGTACTTGTTAATTGCGCTTTCTGAGGAGATTATCAACTTTAATACTCATCTTCACGCTGTTCATATATATATATATATATATATATATATATATATATATATATATATATATATATATATATATATATATATATACATATATATATATATATATATATATATATATATATATATATATATATATATAATATATATATATATATATATATATATATATATATATATATATATATATATATATATATATATATATATATATATATATATATATAATATATATATATATATATATATATATATATATATATATATATTAAGGCATGTTTAACAATATGTATTTTAAATTTATTTTAAAGTGTATTTAAAGTGTATTTAAAGTTAGATATGAGTATAATGAAATACGAAATGTACGTATTTATCTTATTTGTTATCATTTTTTGGTTTAACTGTTGCATTTGATGTAATCGCCCACACGTGACTTGAAAATAAATACGTCCTTACGCGATTGGGGTTAAAATGCATTATAAATATTATAAAAGGAGAATATAATATTTGAAAAAATAGTCAGTTACCTCAAATTTATACAAACACAACTATATTTGATGATTATATATGTTGCGTGCTTAATTCTTAATGATCTTAAATTTTGTTTTAATTTTTTTTCGGCGTCACACTGCATCCCACACGGCAGTGTAGATAGACTAAACTTGGGAATTTAGTGCGACTCCTTTCTATTTCCCACTTTTCGCCTAATTTGAGGCATTTCGTGTATAGTGGCGGAACTTAACACTGTGCTTTGCCTTGTTACCAGAGCGGAGAACTGAAAACATTAAACATTTAATTTAAAAATGATTAATATTCCATTTCTTCGAATGGGGATCGAACCCACTACCTGTCGCTTTTACAGTCACACGCTTGTGCCACTGTGCCACGACAGGCTTCAACTTTGTGGTAATCATTAAGAAAAAATATTGTTTATGTAGAAAATATGATATTTTACATGCACATGTTACACGTTAGTAAGATAATATTTAATATATATACACATGATGGCACATTGCGTAGCATCCAAACATTACAACACGATTCATTATGAAAATAAAATATATATTTTGTTTTTACGCTGACATTTCAATATTTTTGTAGCAGAAATCCTTTTGTAATATAAAATATAGCGCAATATTCGTTATGTCACAGCCGCGAGGAAGAGTTAGCCGTCGCTTTATTTAATCAAATATTTACATCATCTGCACACAACGTGGGTCTGACGTTTTTCTCCTTTCAGAATGTCAATAATGACTTTTATACGAGCGCCTGACAACTGCCATTGCTTACTTTTAAACCGGGATTTTATGAAAGGTACGTTGAAAATGAAAGCCCTCCCAAATTAAATATCTCCGTATCACGTTTTCAAGTTTATATACAACATATATTTGTTTATTAATATTAAAATTTTTTTACGATCTAATCACAATCAAAAATAAATGTGATGATTTTTTTGGTAAATAACAGTCTACTCGTATTAAATTATTTTCATACAAGTTATAGACATCGTAGCTTCGTTATCACACATATTTTCTTAGACTCACGCTGCATCCCGCACACAGCAGGGTAGGCAGAGGGAACTTCGGAACCTAGTGTTAAAACACTCCGTTACGTTCCGTTCCTCAATTTCCGACGATTTTAGGGCATTATGTGTTGAGTGGCGGAACTCAACGCCGCACTATGCCTTGTTACCAGAGCAAAGAAATGAAAACATTAAATATTTAAATCACACATATCTTTTAATTAAAATTTTATAAAGAGTATTGAAGTACACTCTTTTACATCTTTATATAGATATAACAATGTTTTAAGCCATTTTATCTACTAAGGCTGGGTTGGTATTAGCAAACTCAAACTATTCGCTTAATAGACATTAAGAAGTAATATCACGTTTAGCGAACAAACGTTTGCTCAGATTGTGGTAATTGCTGCAAAGTAAATACGTTCCATCAGAGATAATCTTGTAAAATAGTATTTGAATGAGTAAAATGGTCGGTCAAATTTAAAATTCGACTGGATTTGTTGTTTGTTGTATAACAAGTTTTTGTGATATTTTTGACCAATAGTTTAAAGGTTTTTATATTGTTCAAATGATATAATATTTCAGTATGATGTTTATCATTTTAGGGAAAGTTTTAGAATTCCGAAAAATATATTTTATAATAACAAGATTGATTTTTGATTTTCTTTTTGGTTGATTTTCCTGCTTTAAAGCCACATAATGCACAAAATATGGCGGTAAATGCAATATTTTGAGAGTTGATTTAAGGTCAGACCTTAAATCTCAATTTTGTAAATCGTGAAAATTAAAAAAAAACAATAAAGTTTAATTATTTCTGTGTTACAAAAAAATACATCTTTCTAAATAACTTTTAACACTTTAAAACAAATGGCGAATTACATATAAAAAGTAACGTAACACATATTTTTAATGCAGCTTACTCTGAAAAATTTCTTCACGTGTGAAAAGCTTTTATAATTTTCGTCGACCTAAATTAGAATGACTCGTGGTCCTATTTCCAGCCTCTTACGACTCACAAGAGCTCCTGTTTCTTAAACAAAACACTGAACATTTTACAAGTAAAACAGATTTTTCTGTTTAGGTAAAAAATGTCAAGTACGTCATGTGTTTTCAAATATCTTTTCGTTTTATTTAATAATATATAGAATCATTTTATGGTTATATATGTGGTTATAATAATATTATTTATTAATACCATTAACATAACCATAAAATGCAAAACTTCGAAAAAGTAGGGAAGTAAACGGAGTGTCTTAACACTAGGCTTCCAAGTTTCCTCTTCTTACCCTGCCATGTGTGGGATTCAGCGAGTAGGGGAAAAAATATAAATGTGAATATTTGTGAGGACGGATTCACGCAAAAACTACTAAATACAATTACATAAAACTTTACAATTATATAATTTATATAAAATAATACGCAACAATTTGTATAAAGATTTAGTACAATTTACTTTTAATATAACAAATATTGCTGAATAATGTTATTATTCAGCTGCGTCCCGGTCGTTATTACTATTAGTACTTTAGGAATTGTAATATCGATGCTGAGTGAATAAATATCTTATAACCACAGATTCTATACACCGAGAAAGCTTGGAAAAGATATCAGTGAGTGGGTGACTACCGCCAACAGTATACTGTAACTGAAAAATGTAAGTAATAAAACGAGGTGATGCAGAGGCACGTAGCTTGTTAGGGGATGGGACGTGAGCCCGATGCACTTACGTTCTGACAGTGTTGAAGGGTAAATTGGTTGATATAATAGCAACATATACAATAATATATACAATATACTGGCTGTTCTTTGTAACGTCGAGAGTCCACACCAAGAATGCTAAGAGAAAACCAACAAGAAGAATTAAGTTGTTTAGATGCAGATTGATTGACTATAAATAGTTATAATAATAATAAGTAAAATAGATATTAAGTTCTAATTAGTAATAAATTTATAAATTGATTGATTATAATTAATATAATATTATGGTAGGAAAACAATGGATTAGCCATTACAGCTAGAGTACTGATTGATATGAGAGAGATCTACAACAATAGAATACTTTCATATTCAAAATTTAGCACGATCCAATAAATTTAACTTACTTAACAAATAATAATACTGTAGATAGAAGTAGTTATAAAAAAATATTTGACTTATTTCAAGACATTTACAACATATCTATATGTTTCATATGTAAATTGATTCACTTTTTACATATATTTGTCAAACTATGTCTTCAGGTTTAATTACAGCAACAGTTACTTGTTAATAAAAATTAACTATTAAATTCAAATCTTGAGCACAGTGTATGAAAACGCCGCACTACAACGTATGTACTTAGTTTACAGTTGCATATTATTTACATAGTTCAAAGCGACTTGCAAATTTAATGTTCATGTGAATGGTATGATTAAAGTTATATTTACCGTTTTTACTCTATGTTTCCTCCACTTTAATTGCTTTTGAAAGTTGCGCTCTTGATTTTTATTTTACGTTACATAAATAGCGCTAATAAGTATTCATGTTTATGTATTATAATATCTTTTTATAATATAGGTGTATGCACACATAGAAAATATTTTAATTTTCAAGTATAAAGCTGTTTGATTTTTTTCTTCTGTCATTGTATAGGAGCGATGATATATTATATGTTTTTAAATTGTCGCTTTGATTATACTCATGTCTTTATTGTTTCAAAACGATTCATTTGTGTTTCTACGAAAGAAACACAAATTTGCTATAAAAATATATCTGTCAACAATTCAGTACAATATGAATACTACTTACTACTTGTTATGAAATTTGAAACACGAAATGAAAACTTGAAAAACACGAAAAAAAACGAAAAGTGAAAATTTATTGTTATTTCAAAGAAAATGTCATAAAAAACTTATATTAGTAGTTAATTCATATCATACAAGGTAAGTGTATGTGGCATACACTCGTAAACTCAAGTTTGTCAAGTTTGTTTGCCATGTTATCAAAAACTATGGGGTATTTCACGCAGCATTTTATATTATAGATAAAAACGATTCTAAATTCAAATTATTGTTTATTTCATGCATACGCTCGCAAACTTGAGTCTGTTAACTTTTATAAATTATACTTCCCTGTGACCATCATTTATGAAATTGATAGATATGGTTGTTGAACGAGTCTAATTTCCACTTGATATTTTATGATTTTTCTATTATTTACTGTTTATACCTAAAACTTTGAAAACATTAATTACCAGTTTTAACAAAAAGTTTTTTTAGTAAATATAGATTCTAAACAAATTACGTGTGAACTCAACGTGATAAGTGTTCTATTAAAAAGTGATAATTAAATAATAGTAGATTATCTAGATACAAGTTGATTCTATTGTTTAAATTAAATTATAATCGTCCATCTTTAGTATTTAATATATATGTATACAGATGTAATATTTTTTGTTGCTTCTAGCTCTCTTCTGTAGTATTTAGTAGCTTTCCGAATGTATATTGGCTGTAATATTGTGTTAAGATATAGGTTCAATATAAAATTGCACCGTCTGTAAATGTGCACTGGCTGCTTTCAATATGGAATGATGAATTCATTTAATAAAAGGCCGAGAGCCAGCACGTACGCCACGTCGCCGAACACATTTGCCTCCAGAGCGTTTATTGTAGTATCGATGCATTCTTACGGCGTGAAAATGTAATGCACTTATTTGTTGTGGTTATTGACTTTAACGGGTAATATTATTTATTTATTTGGTTTAATATAAAATTAATATTATTTTAAAAGCATGTGTGTGTATGACATAATATGTACAAAAGAAATTCACATGTTTTTTTTTTATATTTTTTCTTCTTGCAGAGATAGACATAACCATATAGAGTAAGAGATATGTTATTTAAAAAAAAAATATGCTATTTTCTACACCTATATAATATTAAGACCGAAATTAAAATTAGATAAATTATTTTCTATCGACTTTTAACTACATAGTACATATTTTCATAAAAAAATGACAAATGTGTAAGTTTTGCCAAGTTTTATGATTTGGACTTGTACAGTCCATAATATTAGAAGTTTTATGTGAGTTATGAAGAAACTTCTTGACTCTACAATCAGATCTTATTCACTGGGTAAAATTTTATACAAGATTGCCTCATTTTAAATTGATTTAAATTTAAATTTTGAAATCATCTTAATTCATCGGTATTAAATTTTTGTTATGTTAGACAATAAAAAAAATATATAAACTTTTTAATTAGAAATAATGATAATGTATTTATTGTAAAGTTTTAATAAGATGTTTAAAATTGTTGCTTTTTGTTATTTTTGTACATTTATAATATATAAATCCGTCGTGGGGCATCAGTGAAGCTTTTTACTATTAACACGATGGTTATGATTTCAAATTAATTTTATTTATTTTCTTGCTTAAGTGAAAATATGAAAATCTGAAAATTTGGGCGAAAAGTGTTTTAAGTTTATTATAAACAAGACATAGCGTGGTGCTGAAGAAAATAATAAGTTTAGCTTTACTAAATAATCATTTTTCAAAAAAGTATTTACTACATTCTCTCGTAAAACTTTAAAGAATAAATGAATTGTTAAAGTAGCGTATAAATTGGTACAATAAAAGAAAAGTATTCTTCACTGAGCACTATTAGCCTGAGGTTGAAGTCGGAACGGCTTCCGTTAATTCTGCCGAAGATTGCCCATTAGCCTTTCCTATATAGAATGACCACGTTAAAACGGATAAAAAAGAAATAAAGCTTAGTGACAGCGTATGAATCTCAAAGAAGCACATAAATATAGAATTGAACATGCAATTTTATTATTATACAGATTAAATATCAGTTATGTTTAAATTATTTTTATACTCAGTAAGCCCAGCTTTTTTGTTAGATTATTATATCAATAATGATATTCTTTAATTACTTTTATATATATATATATATATATATATATATATATATATATATATATATATATATATATATATATATATATATATATATATATATATATATATATATATATATATATATATATATATATATATATATATATATATATATATATATATATATATATATATATATAAAAGTAATTAAAGAATATTATTATTGATATAATAATCTAACAAAAAAGCTGGGCTTACTGAGTATAAAAATAATTGAAACATAACTGATATTTAATCTGTATAATAATAAAATTGCATGTTCAATTCTATATTTATGTGCTTCTTTGAGATTCATACGCTGTCACTAAGCTTTATTTCTTTTTTATCCGTTTTAACGTGGTCATTCTATATAGGAAAGGCTAATGGGCAATCTTCGGCAGAATTAACGGAAGCCGTTCCGACTTCAACCTCAGGCTAATAGTGCTCAGTGAAGAATACTTTTCTTTTATTGTACCAATTTATACGCTACTTTAACAATTCATTTATTCTTTAAAGTTTTACGAGAGAATGTAGAAAATACTTTTTTGAAAAATGATTATTTAGTAAAGCTAAACTTATTATTTTCTTCAGCACCACGCAATATCTTGTTTATAATAAACTTAAAACACTTTTTGCCCAAATTTTCAGATTTTCGTATTTTTACTTAAGCAAGAAAATAAATAAAATTAATTTGAAATCATAACCATTGTGTTAATAGAAAAAAGCTTTACTGATGCCCCACGACGGATTTATATATTGTAAATGTACAAAAATAACAAAAAGCAACAATTTTAAACATCTTATTAAAACTTTACAATAAATACATTATCATTATTTCTAATTAAAAAGTTTATATATATTTTTTTATTGTCTAACATAACAAAAATTTAATACCGATGATTTAAGATGATTTTAAAATTTAAATTAAAATCAATTTAAAATGAGGCAATCTTGTATAAAATTTTACCCAGTGAATAAGATCTGATTGTAGAGTCAAGAAGTTTCTTCATAACTCACATAAAACTTCTAATATTATGGACTGTACAAGTCCAAATCATAAATCTTGGCAAAACTTACACATTTGTCATTTTTTTATGAAACTATGTACTATGTAGTTAAAAGTCGATAGAAAATAATTTATCTAATTTTAATTTCGGTCTTAATATTATATAGGTATAGAAAATAGCATATTTTTTTTTTTAAATAACATATCTCTTACTCTATATGGTTATGTCTATCTCTGCAAGAAGAAAAATATTCTTTAATTACTTTTATATATATATATATATATATATATATATATATATATATATATATATATATATATATATATATATATATATATATATATATATATATATATATATATATATAATTTCTCAATGATCTCTGCTGGATATAAATAACCCTCTCTACTATCTAATATTATGTCATTGACTTCAATCTTAGGCTCTTAGACTCTTCCAATCGTTCAAGTCTTATGAAGACTATATCTAAAAATAATTAGTTACAAAAAATATAAAAATAATTTATATCTTTTACATTGAATTCAAACTAATATGAAATTATCACATATTCGTAAAAGTTATAAGGGTCGATATTTATGTTAGTAATGGATGGGCGATTCCTTGACCCAAAGTGACCGGTTTCAGTCCGCCAGAGGCGTCTATTACCTCATTAATATCAAAATGTCGGTACATCTCGACTCGAGATTTATATGCTTATATAGATATCAATAATTTTTTGTGTTTATATTATATATTTTTTGTGTTTCAGAATTTCTACTACTTGATTAACTTACAAATACAAGACAGAACATTTACGAGTCCTAAAGTGGTAGATATTATAAAGAGCTAGCAAAAGATCCTCAATCGCTAACCTAATTTTACTTGAAGTGTGTTAGAACTTTAATTTATTGATCTAAGTATTTTTTAGTTAATTCTTTTAAAAGCTCTTTTGAAAATTTATTTCTTAATTTTGTTTTCTGATGCAAGAGCTTATTAAGTAAGATGGCCTAAATTAATAAAACCAGCTTAATTCACTGCTATTTTACATAGCGGAAGTCATTTGAAATTGCAATTTAGAAATGTAGGTTAGGTTAATAAGCGGATCCTTACGAAGTAATGCGGGGTTAAAGGATAAAATAAGTTTATGTTAATTTACAGCATATTATTAAAGATTGCAAGTTCTTTGAAAAAAAAGACGAGATTTAAGCAATAACGCTTTTTACTTCCATCTCTCTCTCACATTTGCAGTAAGGTAAGGTTACCCTTTTGTTAAAGCATTTCAATCTCGATATTCCGATATTAAGAATCATAGCCATTCAATGTAACGTTTTGTCTTATTTTTATGTTTATTTCATGAGACTTTTATTTTAAGAGAAAGCTTAAAAAAACAACTATAATATTCAATATGGCTTTTTAAATGGAGCAAAGGCGTCAAATATACATAATTTTTTCTCAATTATTTTTTTTTATTCAAAATATTTATGTTATTGGCATAGTTAGTAACAAATTAATATTAATTTCTTAGATGTATTCATTATATAAAACGACAGCAGTTTGGCAAGCGACCGGTTAGTATTTCACAACATGTGTTAGTTTATTTAGACAATGCGCTTTCATATGCAGCGAAGCAAGGCTACGCTTAAAGGGTTTTCAAATATTCAGCTTAAGGTCAGTCTTTCGTAATATTTGTTTCGGGTAGCAAGTATACGAGTAATGTTCACTAACATCACAAATTTTAAATCCCAAGAGTAGATATGTTTATAATTAATGTCTCATTTAAGTCACAAGTCAGTTGAGATATTTGCTAGCGGCTCATAATATTTATGATACAAATTTACACTTGAAATACGAGTATATTGTATAAATACTTTCTTTTTTATCTTCACGCTGTATCCCGCACGAGGCAGGGTAGGCAAAGGGAACCCGGCAACCTAGTGTTAAGACACTCTGTTCCACTTCCGTTTCCCACTTTCCGCCGAATTTAAGGCATTGCGTGTTGAGCGTGAGACTGTAACCGACAGGTTCTGGGTTCGATCCCCAGTCGAGGAAATGGAAAATTTAATATTTTCAATTTAAATAGTTAATTTTTTATTACTTCCCCCTGGTAATAAGGCAAAGCGCGGTGTCGAGTTCCGCCACTCAATACGCAATACCTCAAATTCGGCGGAAAGTGGGAAACGGAAGTGGACTTAACACTAAAAAAAAAAATTAATTTGTTGAAAAAAAAAGCATTTCGGCCATCATGTTGGGAGGGAATGCCACCTTTTATCGTATGGGAAATTAATAAACCTCGAGAATTTACTAACATTAAATATTAGAAACAATTGTTGATTTTATGTTCTACTTTAGTATTATATTTTTTTTATTTCAATAAAAATTTCGCTGTATTCAACTCCGCTCCGTCCCGCACTTTCCATTGAATATAAGGCATTGTGTGTTGATTGGCGAAACATGTTATTAGTGAGAAGAAACAATAATAATAAATAATTTAATACCTTGACTGGGGGACGAATCAACAACCACACGTTCGTGGTCCTGCGCCATGACAGGCCTCTAAAAATTTTTCTGTTCATAAAGCTACAATATAAATTATTTATTAAAGCTCTATTGCTTTACTGCTTTATTCTAACAACAGATGGTTAGTGTAAATATTGCGGCCGATTGAATGAAAATACTTTAGACTTTCCTCGCAGAGCTTTACCAACTTCGGATACTTCTGGTCAGACTTTATCGATATAAAAAAAATTCAGTACTGATATTTTTAATTGCTTCAACTATGCCAATAACAATGCAATTTAACTGAAAAATATTTTATGAAATTTAATTGAAATTCTTCTTGTTACGTGCCGTCGGATAGCACTGGGAAATATGTCAAGTGCTTGCACTCGACTTTTGTATCGATAATTATGACCGTTTAAGTAACTAAATGTAAGCTCGAATACTATTTATTTAAAGCTTTCCGTAATATGAGCTGACTTATTCCAGCACGTTTTATTTATTTATCCAAATATTACTTGTAGGTATATTATTTATATTTCTCTAATTTTTGAGTTCGATTGCAAGCTCTGCCATTGTTTTAAATGCTTATTTGAATCTGAAAATATTTTATTGTACGTAAAGTTTATTGTACGTAAAGTTTTGAGTGACAGTATTTAAAAATAATGTCTGGTAATTTTAAAACTGGTATTAAAAAGATAAATTAAAATTCGTCACCAGTTTAGATGTAGGCTTCTTATTTTAATTTCTTAATTCTTGCCCATAATTTACAAAATGCTGCCGATACTCTAAATGCTGTACTATTAAATGCTGTCGATCTATCACTAAAAAAAGGTTATAAATATAGACTTTAATGCTTATAAATTAGAATATTGGATAAATTGGTGAAAATAAATTTAGGAAAATACCTTTTTACCCCAGCACTATTGGCTTGCGGTCAAAAACCGATTTGGTTAATCCTGCAAATGGCGATCCTCTGGTCATTAGCTATTTCATTGCGATGTGATCACTAAGTAACCTTACTTTATATACGATTCCCGTTTTATATGGGTGTTTTATTATATTTAAATACTTGCCTGACACTATACATATATTTATTGTTTTTTCTTAATTTGGTAAACCACTCTACTTGTACATTAGTCTTAAATGTTTTTCATCTTCGATATGATTGTATATCTTGGACCTACATATTTATTTATTTATTTATTTAATACAATTTGGGAAACAAACAGCATTTAAAATACATGTATTTAATACTTCAACACATTCCATAAGCCAATACAGTTTCCACTTGTACATAAAACATGGAGTGAATACACATTCTCATATACATATACATATATCTATACATACACCCAAATAAACTTACTCATATATGTAGTTGCATATGCTTATAAAACTAAAGTAATATTAACAAAGATAAGTATAACAAAAAGAACAAGACATTTTCCCAAAATTAGAAAATAAGACAAAAAATGAAATAAATATAAATACTAAAAATTTACCAAATTATAGACTTGTCTAGTCTCAAATTTCGCAAATTTTGTTGATAACACTACGTGAAAATTGTTTGAAATTACTGTGAAATATATCTATTTCGCCAAAATACTTGTTATGTGTTCTACAAGACCTTAGTATAAACAATTCTTGGCATAATTAGTTTTCCGAAAGGGAATGTAAAAGGTGTCTCTTGGGCGGGCATTAAAAGTTGAACATTTAATATGAACATTACTCTTGGACCTATATTTAATATTGAAATAATGATTTTTACAAATTGACAACTAAAATAAGTGTCTTCGGCGAGAAAAATAGAGAGTCTGTAGTTATATCGTTGAAACGTATGCAATCAAAGTTTTTTTTACAAATATATGTAAAATTTGCGTCAAAATAACTATAACTTTTATATACATATAGATACACATAGTTTCATATTAAATTACGGCAAACCGATAAAAGTTAATAAGAGTAACCGAGGATATTTGTACATATAATGGATGGGCAATTCCGTGGCCTAATGCGATCGGGTTGCGTCGGCCCGAGGCGTCTATTGCCTCATTAATATCGCCCGCCCGGTTGTATGTACACACGGATGTTTGGCAGAGCGGGTGCAGTGTTCACTCTGCGATTTGGATAGAGCTCACTTTATTGCAACTATAGTTGGTGTTTCAGTTTCATTGTTATTGGACTGGCCGTTTTTATTTTTGCTCCAGCGTTGTTTTCCGAAAATAACTAAACTTAAACTTTCGTTAATATGTTCTGTTTTTTTCATGACCTTTCCTGACGCAGTGGTACAAGTATATATATAAGTATATATATATATATATATATATATATATATATATATATATATATATATATATATATATATATATATATATATATATATATATATATATATATATATATATATATATATATATCCATACCTTTAAACTTTATTGATAGTTTCATGATACAAGTTATCTTGACATATGTAAGCTACAGAATAAATACAATTTATGAAGATGCCGCGGTTACGGTAATAGGAGACCTGTATTACGGCAAATGTTACCAACCTCTCAGAAATTTGTATAATTTATCAAAATGTAATAGCCAGCTTAACAGTGAACATTAAAATCTGTATACAACTGATCATATGTCAGAACGTACGCTGGGCCTCGGTATTACTCGAAAACATTTGAAGATTAAATACAAAGCATTAAACTTTTGATTATTTTATATATTTTCTAATTCACTATATATACTTATATGTTTATTATCTAGGGCTTTTATATTAAGGCATATTCTATTCAACTCAGCTGTATAGATAGAGTAGTATTTTTGAACAAGTAAATATTTAATGTACAGACGACACACTGCAGTCCACTTAAACAATGCACTTCCACATACACAAGAACAAGGTCAGGCCGAGAGATACCTACTCGAATCTTTAAAAGAGATTTAAACTATATTTGTTTTGAAATATTTTATATTCAATTTTCTTTGAACAAAGTATATTTACTCATAGTACAGGAGTGTTTAATGAAAGCTCAACTAAACTGAATTTAATTTTCTTTTTTAATATCAAATGAACTGCCATTTTATAACCAAGTTAACAATATAAGTTATTTTTAGATGAATTCAATCGAAAATAAACTGTCAATCGAATATTAATAAAAGAAATCAATAAAGCTTACATAATTTTAGGTATATTTTTACGATGAACTAACTACATTTTAACGCTAATGCTAATACAGTAATAAACAAAACATACAACTAAGAAGCATGATATGAAAATAATAAAATAGCATGAAGGAAATTTACGATTCAGGGAATATTGCAACAAAGAGCGCTGCAAGTGACACTTCAGTCGGGATATCCATCTATATCATATATTCAATATTTGTTGAAAATGAATGTTGCTTTTTCTAAAATGTAGTTTACGAGCTCTTATATAAACGTAGATTTACAATTGGTTTTATTTGATTTAATATATTACATTGTCACTCAACACAACTTTATATATAAGAGACTTGACGTTCATTATAGCACCGAGCCTTCAAGAACAGGAGCTACAGTTTATAGTAGAGATGCCACGAATAGTGTATTGGCCGAATACCGAATACCGAATATTCGGCTACCTAATTGGCCGAAGCACCAAATATTCGGCGGCCGAATATTGGTAAATGATTACGCACTTCTTGTCTAAGTCACTTTGTACGAGAGCGGCGGAGCGGGCAAAGTAAGTAGAGAAAATATGTGACAAATGAGATTGATATTTAATATTTTTACTATTTTTTAAAGTATTATTCCACACTTAGGACAGAAAAAAATAAACTAAAATTTAAAAAACGTTTAAAAATTTTGATCAAAGCAGGATTTGAACCCGCGCCTCTTGAAAATCTCCCTACAGAGATAACACTTTAAAAAATATTACAATATTAAATAAAATAGTATTCTCTCTTGCCAAACGATAATTCTTATTAGTTTTCTTTGGGTAGTTCAGCTTTCTGTGGGTTCGAAAATTTGTAAAAATCTCCGTACAGCGATGCTAACTACATTAGTTGTAATAAACGTATAAGAATTTCGACGAAGCTTGGTGAGAACGAATGGCTTAGTTGGTCAGAGCGCTGGAGGGATTTTAAGAGGCGCGGGTTTAAATCCTGCTTCGTTCAACATTTTTATACGTTTTTTAAATTTAAGAGATTGATAGTTATTTGAAAACTGTCCGCCTAAACAGGTCACCAGACCATTACAAATAATGGTCAGCAAACGCAAAATTGTATCTAATACTGACAAAATTTGCTAAGATTTATCTATCGTCTCGTGAGTGTCTACAGCGAAAGTATTACCAGAAGGAATTTTTGTTTATGAAGAAAAGTGAAATCGCTTGCTATCAACAAATGCTGAAAAAAATGTTTTCATTCATCTTAGCTTAACTTTGACAGATTTTAAGCACTTAAGTATGAATTTATGTATGAAAATGAACCATTTTTAATTTATATAATATATGTTTTTGAGCCACCACCATATATATTTTTACCAAAATTTAGGTATTCGGTATTCGGCCGAATACTGCATGCTATTCGGCCGAATACCGAATATTAAAAAAAGTAGCCGAATAGGCCGAATACCGAATAGTAGCCGAATATTCGTGGCATCTCTAGTTTATATGTATATATATATATGGTTATATAATTCTTAGGCCTCATTAAATTAGAGAGAGTAGTTTCGCTAGAGTGTTAGTAATATGCCAGGTAAAGTATATATTAATGTTTATGTTTATGTTATGAGATTTTTTAAAAATGTCACTAAGCTTAAGTGCAACAAATTCAAGTGCAGATATAAATCCTTCAGATAGCAAGAGACAAAAGACGTTGTTTCGTGTACCGTGAATCATAACAAAGATTAATGTAAATGCATAGTTTCGACTACGAAAAGTCTGAATGCAGTTTTCTTATACCTGTCGCGTTCTGTTTGTAAGTATAATTTTTGTATGTTTTTCGTTGGTCAGTTGGTATATTATTATTCGTTGTTGGCGATATTATTTGTTTAAAAATTAAAAAATAAATTACTGAATATTTTATATTTTTTTCTTATGTAAGAAATTGTGTTTATAAATTATTTAAAATCTACGACTACTTTGTTTTATTGATATATATATTTGGAGCTTTTACCTGCTTTTTCCTTCACAGTCAAATGGAAACCAACTGTCTAAGTGCCTGAGGTAATTCTGACAGTAGGCACAGTAGGTAGATTAAATTGATTAACGTAACATTATATAGCCTATAGCGTTTCTCAATAAATAAACTTTCCAATACAGTGTTACCAAAGATTAATGTGATCATTGAAATAATTTCTTTGAATCTATAATAATATACTCACTAACATTCGTGCTTATAGTTAAAGGAATACCAATAAAAAAAAATCATGTTTTTACTATGTACTTACCTGCATGCGACAGCTATATAGCTATAAAAAAATAAAATTCATATACGATATTTTTTTTTTAAATGTGTTACATTTGCTTGTAATAAATACCCATTAATTTGTATTTCTTCTAAAAAGAAACATTTATTAAATAATGAAACAGTTATTTACTTTTATGAAATGAATAACAATTCTCTTAACACGACGACTGTCGTTAAATCTAAAGTAATATGTTATTATGTAATGCTTTAAGCTAATTTAATCATATGTAAATCACTAATGCTTTGTATGTATTATTGTAGTGAGCAACAAATTGAAATACTATGTTTGCGGTTTAGTGGACCACATTATAATACTGTATAAATAGATTAATTTAGAGCTATTTGAATATGTTCTATCAACATTATGATTTTGAACTTTCAGAAAAAAAAAGTTCTCAAAAATTCTCTATTCTCAGCTCTCACGTGGTGAAACTCAACGCTACGCTTTGCCAGAGCGAAGATATACATACATACATAGCTTCACGCTGTATACCACACGCGGCAGGGTAGGCAGAGGGAACCCAGGAACCAAGTGTTAAGACACTCCGTTCCACTTCCGTTCCCCACTTTCTGCCGAATTTGAGGCATTGCGTGTTGAGTGGCGGAATTCAACGCCGCGTTTGCTTTATTACAAGAGCGAAAAAATGAAACATTAAATATTTAAATTGAAAATATTAAATATTTCATTTCCTCGACTGTAGATCGAACCCAGAACCTGTTGGTTACAGTCACACTCTTGTGCCGCTACGCCACGACAGGCCTCAAGCCTCAAGCAAAGAAATTGCAATATTTTATTACTTCGAGTAGGAAACGAAGTCCCAATAGATGCGCGCCCCCACATTACGACGGCCCTTACATCATTGTTTTTAAATTGGAGCACTATATTTAATAAAGGGTAAATGTTCCCATTTTCCCTTATACATACATATATAGTATATAGTAGTATAGTTTACCATTTATTAATATAATAGCATTTCTATGTTATATGCCCTATTTAAATAATAGTTGTTGATAACCGTAAATCAAGCCAGTGCGTGTTGAGCGCCAAAATTTAAAGTTGCGCTTTGTCTTGTCATCAGAGCGAGGAATTGATGCTTTCCCACGAGTGGAAATTGAAGAAAAATATTCACTTATTTAAGCTTAAAAGCCTATCATCCAATCGCTTTAATGTATTCCTTTTATATTATATTACATTTACTTCCATAGACTGTTTGACTGTTAAACAATCTCGATCGTAAAATTTGGATCAATCTTTGTACAGAATCATAAAAAGCGGAAGTAATTCTTAGAAATCACGATAAAATATGTTAAGTAATATTTTTATAACCATTTTCCTGGGTGGGTTATCACATTTTATTATTTAGGTAACGTATAATGATATGAACGTAGCAGTATTTGTCTTGTCACCACTGTTGAAATCGTTTTTTCTTAAAACCATGACTTGAGTCCTCTTTATTTTTAAGGTTAAATAAGAATTTTTCCTCCTTAAATGGAATAATACTTTAAAAATGTTAACTAAAATACTTTTGATTAAATAATAGAAACGGATGCTATAGTCGTAGACTATCAAAGTCTAATCTTTCAATTGTACAACAGTTATATTAAAATTCCGACATACATATCTCTGAACATATACGACATGCACATCTCTGAACATATACGACATCCACATCTCTGAACATATACTTGAATTATATATAATTGTATTAAAAGATTATTGAATTAAAGTTTAATAATAATTTATTATTAACTTATATTATATACTTATAATAAATATGCAACTGAATACTAAGGATATATTAAAAAAAGGGTACGCTTTTTATTGTAATAGGGCCCAAAACAAGGATTTTTAAATTTTTTTTGCTAACCTACTCGTAATTCAAATTAGCAGAATTTTGGCAACTTTCTCTTAACATTTAGTGTTTGTTTATTAAAATATTATTAGAATGACAAACTAATTCAGATTAGTACATAAAATTGTGTAATAAAAGCGGACAAAGCTGCGGGTTGATCTCTAGTTGTTAATAATAGCACTATTATTTAGATTTCAAAGAGCTAATTGTTTTAGCTAAATAAGTTGTATTTAGTTAACATTCTGTTAGAGAAAGGAGTTCTCTCCCCTACATATTATAAATCTTTGTCTCGAATATGATTTCCTATCGTTTTGACCTACTTAGGGAGGGTGAATAGTCGGTACTCCTCATTCACGCGTTATAAAGTTGACTCCACACCTGCTTGCCTCCTCGATCTCGACACGCGCCATTAATTTGATATTCCTAAGTCTTCGGTTAAATTATAATGAGGCTGTTAGTTATGTTATTATAATCAATTAATCATTAATTCAATTGGCAGAGACGTATTTTTTTTTTGCTTCATTTTGTTTGCTTATTTTGGGTCTATGATATGACAGATACAAACAATAAAAATAATATTTTACTATAGTATCTATTTCTTTTTTGTTTTTACATATATATTTTAAAATTCAGGTAATCCCTATTATGTTTTGATTATATTTTGTTAAGTGCACGCACTCTTACTGTCATTTAAGTATGTAATTGCTGCCAGCACTCTATCCTGGCACATTGTTTGTTAAATACTATAAATCCATAGCTATCTTAGCCAATCATTCCCTAAAACCCTTATATAAGTAGACAAAAATATAGATCGGATTCAAATTTTTAATCATTTAGAAAATATTGTAAATAGATATTATTACAATACACAATTAAAATATTAAATGTTCAATAATCATTTAATTAGAGAAACTTTTTTGTATATTTAAAACATACTACGGACAAATGTCGTCCGTTCCGTGACGACTTGTGACTGATTCATATAATGAATGTGGTTCGCATTGATTTATAAGAAATTAAATAAAAGTTTATGAAGTGTTAAAATCTTCAAATAATAGTAGTGGGTGGTTTTAGTGTAGGTTTAATTAGGATAATAATTAAATATACCATCTTGCTGTATTAATTTTCAATTAAACGTGAATCTGAATCTCTAACACGTGAGTGTGATTTTCCTTTATATAAATTCTGTACACTTAAAGTGAAATAGTGCGACGTAAACAATGAAAGAGTACATTTTGCTGTATCGTAAATCTTCAGGTAGCTTCTGACAACGGCGACGTATCTATACGTTGTAAATCACACAAAAGATGAATAGCCACTGTGCGTATTTCGACGTTTGTCAAGAAAATATGTTCAATTATATTTTATCATGACATACTTTGTTTTTTTTTTTTAATAGAATAATAAAGATTTATACGTCTTATTAAGAATTTTATTACGTAGATTTTTATACGTTTACTGCGTTTTCTCAGATTCATGATGTATTCCGCACATGGCAGGGTAAACAAACCTAGTGTTAAAACACTCAGTTCCGTTCTCCACGTTAGGTATATCAATAGTTGTATGCAACGTCGCACTTTACCTTGTTATTCATTTCCTCGAATCGAGATCGACTCCACAACGTGCCCCAGCGCTAAGATTTGCCCCAACGTCTACACATCTTCTATTATGCGATATAAAGAGAGAGTGACTCATCACTTCTTCACTCTCTTTGTTTTATAGCTAATGTGTATTGAGTGACAGCTCAATTTGAAATATAAACATTTCTCTAAACAAGTTTAAATAGTCCATAATTGTAGTGTATAATAAGGCATACTCGTATCAATTGTATGACATTGGAAATAAATAAATATAAATATAGATAGCTGATAATAAAGTTATACAAGATAATAAAGTTATACAAAAAAAAATACACATGATTTATTTTTAGTCAGGAATATATTATAATGTAAAGCAATCGAAGCGAACCCGATCGTAAAAGTCTCGTTTATTCGGACAAAGAATCATAAAAACGGCGTAAGTAATTTTTTATGCCGACGATTTATCCTCGAAACGTCCTATTAGAGTTTTTTTGGGAAAATTCAGTTCGGTCGTTGTAGAGTTTTTTATGCTGTTTTAAAATAACGGCAAACAGTTTACACTGTCTAAGAGTAGGAGTTAAGCAAATTTTATGTTATAGTAATAACTTTTTCTTTGGGCTCCACTTGCGTTGTTAAAATATTAATTGTTAATATCCTCAGATCAAAAGAGATTAATAATATAAAAACTTTGATTTTATAAGCCTACAGCTCTAAATATTAAATCAAACTCTTAACTATATTACATTTCTATTTTTAACTAACTACTTAAATTTATTGTGTCAGTCATTAATTTCTTTCAATTTGTTTAGTTAATAATATTTTAATGAACTTGAGTAAAATGTATACATAATATGTCAAATAGTTCATAGTCGTAAATAAAATGATGTTGTGAAAAGTTTTTTTTTTCATAATTTCCCATTTAAATGAGAGTGGAAATTAAACACTTAGTTTATATTAGAGTTATAACACGCACAATATAATGATAAGATATCAATTTCATCATGACTTTTGTTATGTATTTGCGAAAATTAAATAAATTATATAAAATATAAGATTTTTCATATTTTTATTAACTCGTTCTAGCAACAGATTCGCGTACTTTACGCTTCCACTACTGTACTTTACAGTTAAAAAATAAATTGTTACGTCAATTTGAAAAACTAAATTTGACAAAATTGCTTCAACACTTTTATTAATTTAGCGATATTTTTTAATTTGCAATAAAACATATTGTCTTAAAAGTGAAACTCTTGGAACAAAAAAGTAGTTGAAATTAGTAAAGCAAAAAGTGTAATTCACACCGCCGGCGGATTGGTAGTCTTATAAAAAGTACTTCAAATTAAATATAAACTTAATAATCTCTTAGCTAATTACTGTATTTGGACGTAGCTATAGATAATTTACACCTCATTAAGATGTTTCTCCTAAGCGGTTGCTGATGGATGGATTTAATTGCTAACGCCATTATGCTAAGGCTAATTTAAATAATACAAGTCGATCTTATACCAACATTATACTATCTGTTTTTATTGCACTTCACTTATTTTTTATTATATATATAAGTATTCTGTTTGAATAATGAATGTTATATAGATTTCTAGTTGAAACCTACAATTTAAATCCATATCTATTTGTTAGTCTTTTGATAAGACCAGTAATTTTTGTTTATAGATTATTAAATAAATATAAATATGTATGTTGCTGTTTTGTGGTATGTAAAATTATTGTAAACATTAAGCCCTCTTTCAATTGAGCGACGATCACGTCACTTTGTTTTATCTCACGCTGTATCCATGATATAGTTCCTATAGTTCCTATATGCTCATATAGAGAAAACATAGTGTCAAGACACTCCGTTACCCAACTTTCACCTAATTGTGACGAAAGTAGCGGAACCTAACGTCGTCCTCAAATCTAACGGATCAAATTCACAGATTTTTGTGATCTTTCTATATTATATATACCCTTATAAAGTCAGTATATTGCTGCATTCGATTAAGTTGACAAAGAAGTATATTACACGACTCTCTATTACTACAAAGACACTAACTTAACTTTGAATTGAATTGAATTTCCTCCAAATAGGAGTTCAATTTCATTAGAACGTGACATATCTCTCTTCTTCATATATGTATCTATAAAAATGTAATTTATTAGAATATAAAAATATATTGTAATATTTCATATTATTAAATTATAGAAGGTTTATGTTTGACAAAAGTTTCTTTTCAAAATATTTGAAATTTTAAACATTTCTTAGCTTTTAAAGCTTTGCAATATTTCTTGGCGGCGGAAAGAAAATTATATTTTGTTTTTTCATTCATGTCGTGGTCACAAGCAATTGGTTTATTTTAAGGAAATTTAGTATGAAGGCCCTCCGTGTGACTCTACGTGTTATGTAGCAGAACTCATTATTTCTATTATATACTCGTACCAGAGACAATAATTCACACAATTATACTCTTTGCATCAGAATAGATAACTATATAGTAAAATAAAAAAAAACTAGTCAAGTGGGAATCAGTCTCTCGAGGGATTATAGTGCAACAAGAAGTACAATCGTAAAAGTTGTCAAACTTAAATTTACAGTCATATTACACTCATTATATATGAGACGCACACCAATTATAAATTTTAGAATAGTTTTATCTGTATTAAAATTAGATTTTTTTGGATTCTATCTTCTATTTATATTACAAGCTGAAAGTGTCCGATTCCTTATAATACCAGAGTAGCTACTGCGTTGCCGGTCTTTATTAGGGTGGAGATAGCCGTACTTATTAAAGGTACCCATGTCGCATCGACCTGGAAATATAGCGCATGGAAAACTCGGCGGCAGGTACTGAGTCAAGCAGTTTTCCAGAACACTCCGCACAGCGGGGATACATCTCTACGCTAAGCTAAAATATCAAGCCTCTCACAAATCAATGGGTCCCCAACTATTCGAACGGTTCTACGTTGTATGCGATCAAATAATTCAAGCTGATACTCCGGGTGTAGCAGCCCAAAGATCTTCTTGGCGTTGAGTTTCACCATTCAACGGTCCCCGGTAAGTGGAGATCGAAAGTGTCGAAATAAGAACTGAGTGTCTTAACACTACTATGTGCGAGATAGAGCATGAAGCGAAGAAAGTTTCCACTTTCCCAAGTTCCTACTTTCTGCCAAATTTCATAACAGGAATACATTTCATACAAAACCTAGTAAAAACGATACGAGATTTCGAGATCTGCAACTCGACGTGATATCCGAAAAACGGTTTGAGGCATGGGTTCTGTTTTCTCCATTTCAGATACGGAAACCACAAAATAATAAAAAAATCATAGCTGCACGATCTTCAGAACTAAACTTATTTGTATTTAATATTTTACATAATTAAGCATTGTTTTATTAGAGTATTTAACAGACAATGAAAAAAATAAAGTGAAAAGAATGTTTTGTAGATATCTGCATATATACATATATACATATATCTCAGCGTACATAACATACATATATAGAGATTTATTTAAAATATTATATTATTCTTGGCAATATTTTTCTTTTATCTGGCTAAACATTACATATTCGAGCTAAAGTAGTTTATATGCGAGTGAACTTTAGACTTTCTTTGATACAGAACGCGGAATCTGATCTTAATAAATCTTTGTCTCAAAGTGATTCTTCGTTGTTCTGACCCAGTTTCCTGGCGAAACAGATTGTGCCCGATGTTTGAGTCGTTATATAGTCGACTTTGCACCTGGTGCCAGCTTTGCGGCTTGAAACTGTCTATTGAACAAGTAATGTAATACTGCTCAATATGGATGAGCTTTTTATGCTATAGCATAAATAATAAAGAACCATTTGTAGATGAGTTATGCCCAAGTTACACAAATCCTTATTGCTAACATTAGCATCTATTACTTAAAGAATTGAATTATGGTACTGACATAATTTAGTTCTTTAAGTAATAGATGAAAGAGGAAAATCGAGGAGTCGAAGAGGCATGTCGTGGCGCAGGGGTCAAATAAGTTGCTGTAAATCCAACAGATTGTGGGTTCTATCCCCACTCGTAGAAATAAAACGTTTAATACTTTCAAATTATTTTTTTTTTATTTCTTCGCTCTTCTCTATGGTATCGATTATGTTATATGATATTGACAGTGCTTCAAATTTTTTGTCTGTGACTTAGCCCAAGCTCCTTCTGCCTACTCTGCCATTTGCGAGATAAAGCGTACAGATGAACATATAAACAACACTGGAATAAATAACATTTATCTTTGAAATCTTCTTGAGATTTATATATTGTATTGAAAAATAAATAAAATAATTTTATTTATTCCACACAATAATATATTACCGAAAAAGTAAATACGTTTTATTACCAAAAAGTAAAGTAAATAGTTGCATTGAATTTCCTTTTGGTTTTGTTTTTTAAGAAGTCGACAAACTATTTCATTACACTATCAGGTAAAGTATGGTTCGCCTTTATACATTATTAGTATATTTATGGTTAACTTAAGCTATGTATTTATTAATTTAATTACTATTTTTTAATTATAATAAATCATAAATTACCAATTAATACAAAAATTTTTACATTGTTTTGTATATTGAATGCTATTTGTATGTACTGTATGTATGGATATTTTTTTTTTGTATTATTCCCATTAATTAAATAATTTAAGGACTTCAGCCTGTTAACACAATTCTTAATTCAATTTATCGTTTCATTAATGTCACTTCAGGGCCCGGCGCCGGTCATTGCGAACACGTGCCGTCTATTCCGCAAATTAATATTAACGGTAATGAATACTGAGTATATTGATTGTAACTGGAGGCTAGTAATTCTAAGCCTAATAATAATGTTTATGTGGAGATTAGTTTGTACGCCTAGATATACCAGTATATCTTTGATATCCATTTATTTTAATATACCACAAAATTTTTAATATATTTAAATTGATATGCCACACCTATGATAGAAAAACACTTTTTCAAAAAACGAATATACAAAACGTACGTAGTAGGATTTGAACCCGCGGCTCTTGGAAAACGTCCAAGCGCTCTGACCAACTAAGCTATAATGCAAGCTTCGAAATTGTTACTTTCAAAACTATTATATGTTCTAAAAAGTATGTCGCAATATTGCAGGAGATATTTTAGGAAGATGTAGCACAATGTAAAACGGAGTGTTCTGACCTAGAAACCCTTTCTTCTAACTCTAGATTAGGTACGATACCAATATGCTATACGAGAGATAACTGAAACTAGAAAAGACTTGTTAAGCAATTTTTAATACCTACAAACTGTAGTTAGATACTGTCTTAAAAAAATATCGTTGGAAATTAAATAACACAATGAATAAATACTAAGAAGATTATTATCAATATACTCTACTCTACTCAGCTTCACGCTATATCCCGCACGAGGCAGGGTAGGCAGAGGGAACCCGGGAACCTAGTGTAAAGACACTCCGTTCCCCACTTTCCGCCGAATTTGAGGCATTGCGTGTTGAGTGGCGGAATTCAACGCCGAGCTTAGCCTTATTACCAGAGCGAAGAAATGAAACATTAAATATTTAAATTGAAAATATTAAATATTTCATTTCCTCGACTGGGGATCGAACCCAGAACCTGTCGGTTACAGTCACACTCTTGTGCCACTGCGCCACGACTGGCCTCAATTATCAATATTATATAATAAATAATTTGTTATTATTACCAATTTATTCGTGTAGTAATAATATAAAATAATACAACATTCTCAAGGTTAATTTTTCAACTACTAATCATTATTAATATTTATACACTAAATGATTCTTTAAAATTTTAAAAACGTTAAAATCGCTTACATATGCGTTGAATAAAAGAATACTATGGTAGGTATGGAAAATTTTGTGCTTTGAAATTATTATCTTATTACTTGTAAGAATAAGATTAATCCTAAAGAACTGTATGTGTATTTTTTATGCTTTATAACAGAAGGTTATATCAAAAAGTGACGTAATACGTGAAAATATGTTTAATATTAAAATTATTCATATAAGTACTTTCATATATTTTAATAAGGAGGAAAAATCATAAAAAAACTTTTACAAAGTAAACTGAATTAAGAATATTTTTCTTTTCAGGAAAGTTGGAAAGATGAAGCTCTGTACATATTTACTGCTGAGTTTCTTGGGTAAGTTACTATTTATTTTGCTCACTTTTTAGAATATCCTTATATTATTTACTGAGCTCTCAGCTTGAGATTTAATTTTTCAAGTTTAGACGTCTTTTTATTAAAGTACTTGTAGAAAAGTACATATTTTATTTATTTATAAATATATCTTAAACGTAATTTAGATAATTTTGTTCTGGTAAAGCCCTGGGTAGTGCTTTATATGTTGTATTGCCTTTCCTTTAATTTAGTAACCATCATATTAAATACTGTATATTATTACTGAGTAATATTACTGTGTAATATTACTAGCAATTATGAAAACCGCCTTAAGCAATAAATAAGAGATTCTACATGAATGAATGCAAAGACACATTAAACGCTGAAATATTTTGCTTGGAATTTAATATAATTTTCAGCATATTTGTGAACACGGTGAAACATTCCAGTCGTGTGATTCTCGAGGGACCTGTATATCTTCGGACGTAGACCTCCTGGGCGTAAGCGTTGTTTGTCTCAACTAGTTTATATGAAAACATTTAATAAGGTATCAAATAAATTGAGGCTTTTAATATTCGTCATAGTTTGATATAGTTTTTTTTTAATCTATAGCAGTCCCAGATCTTCAGGATGACTTAAAGAACAAGACAGTTTGCTTTATATAAAGTTAATTGAAGCAACAGTTGACAAAAGGTAGATCAAATTTTACGAGGCAATATTTAAACTAATATAGCACCATCCATATCCTTGATAATGAGGGACAAGATCGAATTTAATATATCTGTTAAGATTGGTTTGAATATTAAAATAAATGTAATGTAATGGTAAAATTACTTTTTTAAAACACACGAGCAAGAAACCTATAACCAATCAGATATATTTAATACCAACAACGTGCATAGTTCGTGTTTTTTATTTAAATTATATTTTGTAAGCCTTTTATTATTTAAAATTTTTATAATTATATTATAAAAATTAAAAATAATAAAAGGCTTACAAAATATAATTTAAATTTAATTAAAACTTTTCAGTAAAACATACGGAGTAGCCCAAAAATCCTCACTTGCTCTACTTTTCAGGCCTCTCAGCTTTTGTTGGCAATGTTGCGTGTGGTAAAGGGTTTACGAGAAAACTTGTACCGCCTTATCTCGCATTGTTCTCCATGAGTAACAACATTTTAGTGGTGTTCTTTGATAATATAGATCGATGTTAATATAGATACAATGATATTTGTAATGTATTGTATATTTGACATCTCACACATTCTAAATTATTTCAATAAAACGAAATGTATTCAGCAGGCGCAGCGGCACGAGCGTGTAAATGTAACCGACAGGTTGTGGTTCGATCTCCACTCGAGGAAATAAAATATTTAATATTTTCAATTTAAATATAATGTTTTCATTTCTTCGCTCTGCTTTAAGGCAAAACGTGACGTTTTTTAAAAGGAGTTCCGCCACTCAACACGCAATGCCTCAAATTAGGCGGAAAGCGGGGAGCAGAAGTGGAACGGAGTGTCTTAACACTAAGTTCCCAAGTTCCCTCTGCCTACCCTGCCTTGTGCAGGATGCAGCGTGAACCTGAGAAAGTTGAGTTATATTTATCTATATACCTTCCTCGTCTGATGTCAGTCAGATTTACGACTACTCTCCACCCTAGCCGCTCTTACTTTATTATTCCTTTATTTAATTGATTTGTAACATATATTTATTTGATATTCGAAAAGCGATAGCTATAAGCTTGAACTCGACTAGGTGAAATGAGTTTATTTTCGCTTCTTCGTTCTGGAAAACGAAATGTTCAGCCACTTAAATGGTACTTAATAAATTTTTCATCCGCTTGATATTAGTTAAATGTTTATCTCCTCTGTTCATGACAGAACAGAATCCCGCTGTTCAGGCAGTATTCGTACACAGTAATAAAAGTACGTCGAAGAAATCCTTCCGAAAGAAAAAGATTTAATCTCGAAAGATAGCACCTAGAATTTCGTGACGTGTATATTAAAAGCCGACATGGGGCTTGCAGCCACCTATAAAAAACACACTAGCCATTTCCTAACTAATAATTAAAAAAAGAAAAAAGTGGTACAATTAAAATAGCTGCTTAAGAAGTCTACATAGATAATTCATTTTTTACTAATGATTTTTTTTTACAATTGACAAATATCTCTATCGAAAGCTCTAAAGAAGTGTCAAAATTAGTCAATATAGTACAACGTGGATAATATTCGACTTCTATGGTGATTTGGTCGTGTGTTTGCTATGAAGGAGGACTGTGTCAAAGATACCACTCTTGCGAAGATATTCTTAGCCCCTTAAACAACACCATGTTCAATTACCAAGAATGGTTTCTTCAGAAATATTTGGTACGGCATCATATAGCTCGATCCTCTCAATCTTGGCTAAAAACGAAAGTAAGACGGAGAGACAAAGTCACGTATGAATTAACTTCATCAAATCTGAACATGGGCCATCATCTAGTCCGATCTTAACCTACTGGATTATTGTTTATCGTCAGTCTTAGTAAGTAAAGCTTACTCTAAACGCGAAGATAATTTAGAGTCCCTATAATAATCGATACAATTGGTAATGTTGTTTCATAGAAAGACTGTATTAAAGCTACTTCTTGAAATAACTTTAAATATTTTTTTTATATCAATTTGGTTGGTATAATGGTTTTATATTAATGTATTAAACTAACAGACTAATAGTAACAAATGTAACGTAAAATAAAAAGATTTTTTTTCTTTGCAACAATATTTATGGCAAGACTAGACTACTACAATATAACGAATAACTACATAGGTTGGTTATATTTGGCTAAATGATGGTTTATTAATAACAATGCAAAAAAAATCTTGTGATAAAAATTTATGGAATATATTATTAAATCAATTAAGTATTTATATTTCTTCTTGCTTCTATTTATATTTCTTTTGAATCAACTTAGAAAAATATATTTCAAATGCAAAATATTTTTCTTGAAGTATTTGTAGCACGAACGCAACCGACAAAAGAAAAAAAGAACGCAAGAGCTTCTGATGACTATCTTGTGTCTATTTATAGATAACTTGAACTATAAATACATCCAATTACACAAGTAAGATAAATGACATAATTATATTAAAAAATACTATTACATTTGTTTAATAATAACATTTTAGTCGTCTGGTATAAATTTTGTTGTTTTGCTTTTTCGTAATTTCACTATTCATTAATGAGAGATTAGTTTTATATCTACAGGCGTATTTGGTAGTTAACATTAAATTCTAATCTTTTTTTTTTAGTTTGCTGCACGCTGCATCCCGCACGAGGCAGGGCAGACAGAGGGAACCCGAAAACTTAGAGTTAAGACACTCCGTTGCCTACTTTCCGCCGAATTTGAGGCATTGCGTGTTGAGAGGCGGAACTCAATGCCGCGCTTTAATTCTAATCTTAAAAGTTTTTTTTAGCTTCACGTTGTATACTGTATTTGACAGTGTAGGCAAAGGGAATTTGGGAACCTTGTCTTAATACTAGTTATCTTAATATAGGTACGTTCCTCACTATATGCAGTAATTGAAAATTTTAAATACTTCATTTCTTCGAGCGGGGAAACGCTTGTGCCCCTGCGCCACGCCAAGCTTTATGAAAATTTTAGAGATTTATTCGTTTAAAATTCGATAAAAAAAAAACATTTTCTATATTTTTCAACCGACTATTGGTATTTTGTAGACTCTGATGTATGCCTCATTTAAATACGTACCATGAAGCCACCTCAAAGTTTTAATTTATTGCTTATTGGATGACAAAGTTTTGAAAATGTAAAAATTTTGTTACTAGCTGTCATTTTCATTTGATGTTCTCTCAAAATTTTTATATATTCTGGCTATATTTTTGGCATATAACCCAATTTATCTCTAAAATAAAAAAAAGGCTCAATACGTACTTCAAGTAGGGTATAGTCAATCCAATGTTTCCATAATTTTGCCTTTCATTATTTGCTATTGCTTACTGTGCTGCTATGGCACCTATCAGAAGTGATACACTATGTATGTTTATCGAAGCCGGATAAAATAGTTCTCTGGCTACGGGAAGCATTCGGATTTTATTACGCCTCTCATTTTTGTATTTCTTAAAAAACTTGTCAAGTGCGAGTCGGACCAGAGCGTCCGTACCAATTTGAGGATTAGATGACGACTTTTAGAGAAACTGATAAAAATTACTTTATTTACAATAAAAATCAAAATCAAAATCAAAATTATTGATAAACTTATTATAATATTGTACTGAATTTTATAATATTGTTGACCAACAAATGTGAAAAAAGTACGGGGGTTGTCTGTAGGTTTTGATTACGCGGCGTATAAAGGTGATATATCTAACTTTCCGAGTCTGGAATGATTTTATTCTATGAAATACAAATATTTTTTCACTTTTTGAATGTTTACTTTTATTTGTAATGTACGTTCTTACTTTATGCCATATATTTATTTATAGGTCCACGGGAAGTGTCCTTTGATTATAAGGTACAAAATGCTGCAAAACAACGATGCCTAAACGCTCACATCTTTAAATTGCGTTGAAACAGCACATGGCGGGATAGGCAGAAGGGAACTTGAGAATCTAGATTTAAGAAACTCCGCATCGTTTACTCCTTTTCGCAGAATTTTAGTCATTGCGTGTTGACATGGCTTTCCCACATACTGGCCTTCTGACCCAAAAAAGATTCCAGACCTGTTAGATTTCTTTATCACCAAAAATATAGCATCCAGCCAGATCAGCATAGAGGAATGCACTGATTTGTCGTCTGATCATACACCAGTGATACACCAGTTAATTTCTGTTATAAGGCAATCCTAACAGAGTATGAGCCAAGACTGTATAATCACAAAACTGACTGGAACAGTTAGAGAACCAAACTAACAGACTCAATAAATCTGTCCTTGCCACTACATAGTGTTGAAAGCGTCGAAAGAACCATTGAATACTTTAATAAACGCATCCATCAGGCAGACTATATATAACTTTAATTACTCCAAAATAATAAAAGATAAAGTCAATGAGAGAAGAAAGCGACGAAAAAAATGGCATGTTATAAGATATCCTTGCGATAAAAAAGCATTTAATAAGTCCTCTGAAGAACTAAAACGTATCATCTACCAAGCAGATAATGAGCGTCTTCAAAACCAGCTGGTCAACATCTCTCCCAATAAAGACACTAACTATTCACTATGGAAAATAACGAAGAGGTTAAAAAGACCAAAGGTGCACATACCACCCATCAAAACTGCAGATTTCAAAAGGGCAAGAACTGAAAGGGAAAAAGCTCAAGTATACTCAGATTACCTAAATACTGTTTTTCAGCCATTGCCTAGCAAACAGGTTGAGCATGATAAAAATGTCCAAAAGTATCTTGACTCTCCATTGCAAATGTGTCCACCACTAAACAGTATTAGCCCTAAAGAAGTATGGAGAGAAATTTTAAAACTACCAGACAACAAAACACCTGGATATGATTCAATTGACGCGAACTGCTCAAGCTACCAAAAAAAAAAGGAGTAACTCACATTACTGCAATCTTCAATGCCAGTCTAAGGCTTGGTCACTTCTCTGCTCAATGGAAAATTGCACAGGTGATAATAATACCCAAACCAGGTAAGCCTCTCAATGAAACTATATCGTACCGACCGTCCCTGTCCTGGGAAAACTCTTAGAAAAAAAATTGCTGAACAGAATGCGCACTCATTTACCAGAGGTTATTCCGGCTCACCAGTTCGGCTTCCGAGAACAACACGGTACAATCGAACAAATTCATCGTATTACGGACACTATAAGTCGAACTTTGGAATACAAACAGTTTTGCTCTGCCATTTTCCTAGATATTAGCCAAGCATTCGACAGAGTCTGGCATGAGGGACTTCTCTTCAAGATAAAAAAGTTTCTACCAGACTCCTTCTTAAATCCATACTGAAATCATACCTCAGTAAGAGGTGTTTTGAGGTAAAATTCAATAATGAAACCTTGCACTTAAACGAAATTCTCTCAGGAGTACCGCAAGGTAGCATTCTAGGTCCAGTACTGTACTTGCTTTTTACTGCCGATCTCCCAACGCATGATGCTACACTGACTGCAACCTATGCAGATGTCACAGCCCTACTTTCAGTCCACGAGGATCCAGCTGTAGCATCGGCTAAACTACAAGACCACGTAAATAAAGAAGAAGACTGGCTAGATTTGTCCACGTTACTTTCACCCTCAGAAGAGAGACTTGCCCTACAATAAAGCAACATAATGAGGAAATACCTCAAGCTGAAGACGCCAAATATCTAGGGATGTACCTGGATAGAAGATTGACATGGAGAAAACACATCTGGACCAAACGAAATACCAGCTAGATACGAAGCTCAGGGCAATGTACTGGTTAACTGGACGTAAATCAAGACTGTCACATGAAAGCAAGCTAGCGATTTACAAAACAATCCTCAAGCCTATCTGAACTTACGGAATCCAACTATGGGGTACAGCCAGCAATAGCAATATTGAGATTCTTGAAAGATTCCAGAGTAAAACATTGAGAGCAATGCTAGACATACCGTACTATGTGAGCAATAAATATATCCACAAGGACCTGAAAATTAATACAGTGAAACAAGAAATTGCCAGATACAGCTAAAAATACCAGAAAAGAATGTCATCACATGCCAATAAACTAATATTAAAGCTCGAGGGCACAGGAAGCGTCACACATTCACGGTTGAAACGACACAGTGTACCCACACTGGACGTGAGATTCAACAACAAATGAAGGGGAATCAGCACCAGAAAAAGCTAATTCCATTTCCTCCAAGCCAAGGCAAACATCAACAGAATGGCTTATTGTGTGGAAAACACAGACACACGCCAAGTGACGGAAATATAAAAAAAAAATGCATGTTGAGAGGTGAAACTTAACGCCGCTTTTTGCCTTGTTCCAGAGCAAAGAAATGAAAATATTAAATATTACACTTCTTCGAGTGGAGATCGAACCCATCACCTATCGTTTACAGTCGCACGCTTGTGGCCCTGCGCCACGTAAGCCTGTATGCGGTCCGTTAACCTGTACAATAATTCCAGCTTGATGCTTGTGTGGAGCGCACAATCTTAAGATAAATTATCTTGTTAGATGGACAGATGGACAACAAAATTCTCCCATAAGATTTCCCAGGCAATATTTAGGTTCAATCACTAAATTTCTTCAATACCAAACGTGTATACCATAACGCTTCTTATTTGCTTAATAACGCTATTCATATGCACTAAACAGATTTTCAAATATTTTAAACTTTTTGACATTATTAATTTTGAAACAATATTGTTTATTTTTTGTTAATATATTTCATATAATTTAATTTAATCGACGATGTCAGATAATGTGTATTTCAGCAAACGTTTCAGTTATGTAACATGTAACAAGTGTATTGTAAGTTACGTATTTATAGCTCAAAAAATTAAATACATAAGCATTTCATTTTTTGAGCTATAAATACGTAACTTACAATACACTTGTTAGATGTTACATAACTGAGACGTTTGCTGAAATACACATTTGATTTTGCTAAAGTTTCACTTACTAAAATGAGCTTATACTCTTAGTTTAAGACGTATCAAGTTATAATTTTATTCCTTTTCCGTAACAGCGTACGCTGTTCAATATATGTAAAGATTACGTAATATTTATAATCTTGTAATGTTAATCAACAATATCAATTGCTAATTATATTTTCTAACATGTTTTTGAAATAATGAAATAAGAATTGTATAAATATAAAATAAATATACACACATCAATTGGACGAATAACTAAGTTGAATAGAATATTTGTGATACTCGTATCTTGTTCTATAAGTGTACACCGCGTCGGCGCGAGCGGTCGGGCGTAAAATTTACTAACTGTTCGCAAACAAACTTGCTTCAGGCTGTCAGAGCCGCCTCGTTCAGACTGAGTAACTTAAGTAACTATTGAACATGTATTATATCCGTAAAACGTGTTCAGCCGCTTGTTCAGACTCATAGCCTGTACTGTAAACTTATTTGGTAGCGAATTTTCTTTACAATTTACTATTTTTGATATACTATTTACTGTTTTAGTTTTAGATTTACATAGTATTAGGAGATTTACTGTAATTTTGTTAGTTATAAATAAATGAAACTATTCAAAAATAGAAAAAAAATATAGACAGAAATAATTGTATAACATATTGAAGTGTACTTACATTGATTCACACTTATTTTAGATTTTTTCACTTACCGTATACACTATCGTGCGCAATCAGACTATTCTAATTTTAGACCGTCAACGTACTGTAGGGAAAATATATTTTTAAATCTTTATTTCCAGTATAATTCAAAATAACGTACTTCGTTTTTTAAGTTAATCTGGGACTCGGAACATGTATACGAGTATGTTTGCGAAATTCCGCACATGAATAAGAAAGTTGTCACGTTGTAGTTTATTTGCTTGCCTCGTCTGTATTTACTCCGTGAACTTTGTCAGCGATGTAGGAACTATCTGTTTATGCAGAGAGACTCAGTACTTACAGATTTTCCTTCTTACTATATATGTATTTTAAATATAAATTACATAAGTATGTGTTCCTTCATTGCTAAAATTACAAATCTATCTTGTAAATATTTTGTGAAAATAATCAAGATCAGACTTTTCCTTAATACAATATAAATTACGATTTGCATAAAGAAGAATATTCGATTTTCTACTCAAAAAATAATATTATTTTCTATTTTTTCATATGGGTAACTAATAATGGTGGGATAACATATGTAATATTATCTAAGGCCTAATCATATGAGAAAAACATAAGGTAATTATTTTAAACTAGTTATAACAGAGTCCCTCAATAAAGAGAAATAGAAATAATAAACACATATTTTTACTATTCAAGTAACTGTTTCTAAAACATTTCGGAAACTACTAAAAAGAGCAGTGCAGCCGCAAAACTCTAAGTACTAACTACAAGTAAACAGCATTTTAAGTTAAAGAGGGTTGCAACGTGTCTTCTTTAGCTAACTTTAGTTAGCTACACGAAAAAAAGTTTGTTGCGATAAAGTTTATTCAGTTATTTTTATGTGTGATTAACAAAGATTACTTTAAATTTATAAATTAAACCTGTAAAGAATTTCTTTTTTATCTGTAAATGATTTTGAGATTGTACCCGCGCATACAGGGTAAAGTAAGGGAACCTGGAAACCTAGTGTTGAGACACTCAGCTTTCAATAAGACACTTGCATTCTCCACTATCTAACGAATTCTTGTGTTTTTTTATAATTTTTACTATGTTTTAAAGTGTTATTCCACACTTAGGACAGAAAATACTAAACTTAAATTTTAAAAAGCGTATAAAAATTTTGAACGAAGCAGGATTTGAACCCGCGCCTCTGGAAAACCGTTCCAGCGCTCTGACCAACTAAGCCATTCGTTCTCACCAAGCTCCGTCGAAATTCTTATACGCTTGTTACAACTTATTTATGTTGTTAGCATTTGGTTGATTTTCCAGAGGCGTGGGTTCAAATCCTGCGTCGTTCAAAATTTTTATACGCTTTTTAAAATTTAAGTTTCTTAGGAATAGTTAAGAATTCTTGCGTTATTGTAAGTAGAGTAGTGGAACTCTACCCCGTGCTTTGCCTCGTTAATAGAGTGAGAAAATTAACATGTTCAATATTCTATTTCCTTGAGCGAAAATTAAATTAACAACATATTGTCCTACGATATGAATGGCTCAAAAGTGTCCTTTTTTCTTTTTCTAAAAATATATGCGTCATTTTACAAAAATCAAACTCCCATTTTCATATTATGAAACGTAAAGAGTATATTTGCAATACGTACATTGAAAAGAAAGTATACATATATTAAAACAAAGAAATAAATTTCTGAATTCAGCTTTCTTATGTTCTTTTGCTAAAAGGACAATGTACATATGCTAAAAAGCTACGCACATTACTTTACTTTTCTGAGGATATCCCTAGGACATTATTCAAAGCTTGGTGGAATTCTTTGTGAATGTTCTTGTGACAAAGGTCTTATTTATACACTTACGAGTACCTTAGATTAAAACTGCGATAGCAGCAAAAAAAACAAAAGCGATGAGTTAGAACATTTTTAATCAAATTTACCTGAATATATTAAAATATTTTGTCCACAAGTATTAACATTTCATAGAAAGTTTCTAGAGTTCCAACTATTTTTACCTAACAGCATGGCAAAACCCGTATAAGAAAAACTTACCAGAGCGAGGAAGATGATTTTATATAAATATATATATATATATATATATATATATATATATATATATATATATATATATATATATATATATATATATATATATATATATATATATATATATATATATATATATATATATATATATATATATATATATATATATATATATATATATATATATATATATACATATATATACATATATATATATATATATATATATATATATATATATATATATATATATATATATATATATATATATATATATATATATATATATATATATATATATATATATATATATATATATATATATATATATATATATATATATATATATATGTATATATATATATATATATATATATATATATATATATATATATATATATATATGTTTGCACTACTTTACTGTAAGTATAGAATGATGTTAAAAAAAGTTTTAAAGAATACATTTTACTTTGTATTTAATTTGCACATAAATAGCTCGTTGAAACCTAGAGCACAGTTGAGCCATGCCTGATAGAACGCGATAACAATGAGTTTAAATTTCAATGAAAATTCCATTTAATCTCTATGTTCTCTCTCAAAATGTCAATCTTGTCAGTCTTCTATAAGACTGACAAGATTGATATTTTGAAAATAATAATAGGTAAATAGATGAGGCAATAGATATAACTTATTCTTACTCTATTTAATGATTCATTTCGTAGTTAGTTATTCTACTAATCTACTTAAATTCTTATACTAATCTTGTAAGTATTATTCCGTTTCATGGAAACACTTCTTTTAATAAGTCACTTAGTAAATGACCTATTTTGTAATTTTAAATATTATGCTTATAAAAATGTGCTTTCATTTAAATGATTTATTTCAACTAGTAAACTATATAGACTCTTTATGCACATCAACAAGAATATGTTCGTTAAGTTCGTTGGTGAATATGAGTGAATGATGTACAGAATTAAGCATATTTATGGATATGTGTATTGAAGTTATCACAAAATAGTATTTACTTTCATCACTAAACTTGCAACTTAGCATCACGCAACATAATATCTCTTACGGGGTAGCCAGACAGAATGCTCTAGGCATATTTCTTTCGCCTCGTCCACTGTCATAAATCCCTTCATAGTCTCATACTTTTTACGTGACCCTTCTCCAGTATCGTAGATACTGTGTTTTCGAAGGCCAACTGAGGTAACCCCCTCCCTCCCTTACTACTCACTTTTCCTTTCATAAATCTTTTTATTCTTTCTTCACTAGCAAATGCAAGCGAATGGCTTGCAATATTTCCAATATCGTCTGGAACATTGACTAGACTCTGATCAGCTGTTACGTTTTCTAAGTATTCAAGAATCTAATGATAATTTACAATATTTTTCTACTTTATATACCCTTCGTATTTAGAATCACCCCGACTGTAACAATCTAATTATTTATGAAAGAAGTGAAACTTGCATCACATAGTTCCAACATATGTTAAGTACATTGTTATATGCTCAACTGTAAAAGTATGTATTCCTGACTATATAAGCTCAATCTAAATTAAGCTGCTACTAATTTGGCACAAATTATATGAAAATAAAAATGATGATTTTATTATTGTAATTATGTTTAGAGTATCCATAATTACATTAATAGTATTAAGATATATTGTCCGGTGTAATGAAGAGTATGATATGAAAATATATGAGATATACATAAAAAACAAAAAATATGTAATATGTGCACATGTAGTTAATCATTTTCTATTTACTATTTCATAGTAATTTCGCAAGCTACTAATAAAAGTACAAAAAGAAAATTAAAATGAGACATTTCAATCTATTTTGCATACCAATATTTTCAACTTTTTGTTTAGTACTCTATAGAAACGAGGGGCTCAAAAAGTGTTTAGACCCTACTTGTTAATGTTCAGTGGATCAAACGAGCACATCAAAGCTTCCCTTCGAATTGCATCCGAAGTCTAGCTTTAGGGCAATCTTGGTCCCTACTTGTGTGAGCTACGATATGCAAAATCAATGTAAGGCTTAAAAATATGCTGACAACAGACGAGCGAGATGAGTATGGCTAAAATGTATAATGACGTGATTGCTTCCTCTAGGGCCTTGAGGCATGTTTTTTATAGTCATTTTCTGATTACTTGTCTTGTTTTATACTTTATCCTACCCTTACTCATTTTTTGCTGGATTATTCATGTATACTTATACATTGCTATAAAATTTTCTATGTACAATGCCTTTATTAATATGAAATTTGCATACAGTGATTTATTTTTATTATTTAAAACATTAAAACAGTAGATAATTTGAGTTATACCGAAAGAGAGGATATTGCTAGAACCGTCACAGATGTTGGCATAACATCAGGAAAGGCATGAAATTTAATAAGATTTCCGCTACATATTTCTCAAGGATATTAACGCATGTCAGAACCAGCCTGTTGCATCCGATCTTAATGATTCGTAAAAGTTAAATGGCATGCTAACGTTTAAAACTGGCTTTGTAGTATAAATTGAATGAAATTTTCTGACGTTATATTCTATTACAAATGGTCCTGACAGACATTTGTTTGAACAAAATTGTAGAAGTTGTTTTAGAATATCTGTGGAAAGTATTATTTTAATCTTTATTATTATTATTATTTTCTATGTTACAATACAAGTGACGATTTAGTCACTTTTGTCTACTTACCTACTGTCTTTGACTCGGTTAACTTAGCTTAAGTTTTTTTATAAATAATTCTAAATAGAAACAAGCCTAAATTTTATTATAAATAATTCTAAATACGGAAATTTTATTATAAATAATTCTAAATAGAAACAAGCCTCTACGTGGGATTGAACCTGCAAACATCTTACATTACTAGTGGTGATTGTCGCCTTTCATTAATTTTCTAACTAAAGCAACAAAATATTTAAATATATAAGCTATTTTTCCTACATTTCGTAAACAAATTTCGAGAGAAGAGGCTTAGATAATACTGTATACAATTATAATGTTCCATAAAATGAGATTTCGTGATGGCTTCACTGACATGAGATTAGTTAGATCTTGTTCTTCGTAACGACGGAAGTTGCTTAAAGTTCTTATAAGCTTTAAAAATTTAAGTCAATTTTAGTTAAAGTTGGAGCGTTCTCCCCAGTAACCAGTATCCTACTTAATTTATATAATACATCTGTATTATTTCATCAACTACTTAATGGTACGGTCTTGGGTTTGATTCTCACACAGAAAAAATAATTATTTTAATTTTTATTGATTTAAAATAATTTCATTACTACTTACGACTACCGGGTTGTATATGGAAGAAAAATCTTTGCATAAGGAGTTATATAAATACGGGTACATTTGTGATTACAATTGTAAACAAAATGTATTTGTATAACTACCTATTTACGCGTTTACAAAACTCACACACTCACTCAGATTCACGGTGTATCCCGCACATGGCAGGGTAGGCAGAGGGAACTTGAGAACAGATACTCCGTTCCACCTCCGTTCCCCACTCAAAATTCCGCAAAATTTGAGGCATTGCGTGTTAAATGACGGAACTCAACTTTACAATACTAGGTAGCTTTAAGAGACTACGTAAAGATATAACGTGATACAAATATAGGAATATAATAAAAAACACTATAAATATTAAAAATAAATGTGACCCAGCTTATAAAATAAAATGCCTGCCTTTGTCTCTGGTTTGCAACAACATTAGCATTCCGTACACATAAAGATAATACTCGGAACAATATTACTCCTGTGACTCGTGTTTGTACGTAGTCGAAATTATATGTGCTCTTAAGTAGATATGGTTGTAGTTGTGAAATTGTACTACTTTTAGAATAAATTTAAGTTATATATATAGTTACGCAGAGACGATAAAGTACCAAGAAATATAAAGCTAAAGTTACAGCCTATTACGGTTTTATTGCCAGGAAAGGAGAGGCGTTTTTCTATTATAAATGATTCAATTGAAATTGCGTTTTGTAAGAACTGTTCTGATTAGAAATAAATTCGATACTGTAATACCAAAATATATATATATATATATATATATATATATATATATATATATATATATATATATATATATATATATATATATATATATATATATATATATATATATATATATATATATATATATATATATATATATCTATCTATCTATACTTATAATAAATCTGTAGAGAGGTCAATTCTGTACATGAAATATATTTACAAAATAAGTAGCAGGGGGTGATTAGTGTTCGATACTGATGCCAAAAATGCAGTTAAAAAAATTTTTGTCTGTCTGTCTGTCTGTCTGTTTGTATGTTATTTATAGAAAAAAAAACTACTCGACGGATTTTAACGAAACTTAGTACAATTATTCTTTATACTCCTGGGCAGGTAATAGTATACTTTTCATCACACTACAATGAATAGGAGCAGAGCAGTGAAAGGAAATGTTGAGAAAATGGGAGAAGTTGCTTGATTTTTTAAGCTTCCGTCGCGTGTGCAGCCTTAATGGTTAGAGCTACATAGAAACTATGTATAACGGAAATATTCTACATAAAAATACACGAAAAATATTCCAAGACAGCATATATCTATCTTTTATAGTTAACTCACAATAACACGCATAACTCTCGATAGCTTAGCAGTTCGGAGATTTCTTATTATATTTGTTTACTTTTACGTTTATAAAACCAATAATGCTCACCATAATTCCTAATTAAAAAAAAAAATAAACATTAGCACCAATTCAATAAAAAAAGAATCATTGAAATCGGTATAGAAACACCAAACTTATACTTACTTACATGAAATACGCCAACAAGACATCGCGCGTGAATAGTGAATCAAGCTATAAGGATTATTTTTATTATGTTTTAAAGTGTTATTCCACACTTAGGACAGAAATACTAAACTTAAATTTAAAAAGCGTATAAAAATTTTGAACGAAGCAGGATTTGAACCCGCGCCTCTGGAATACCGTTCCAGCGCTCTGACCAACTAAGCCATTCGTTCTCACCGAGCTCCGTCGAAATTCTTATACGCCTGTTACAACTTATTTATGTTGTTAGCATCTCTGTAGGGAGATTTTTACAAATTTCCGCTACCCAAAGACAACTCGTAAGAATTATCGTTTGGCAAGAGAGAATACTATTTATTTTAATATTTTTACTATGTTTTAAAGTGTTATTCCACACTTAGGACAGAAAATACTAAACTTAAATTTAAAAAGCGTATAAAAATTTTGAACGAAGCAGGATTTGAACCCGCGCCTCTGGAATACCGTTCCAGCGCTCTGACCAACTAAGCCATTCGTTCTCACCGAGCTCCGTCGAAATTCTTATACGCCTGTTACAACTTATTTATGTTGTTAGCATCTCTGTAGGGAGAAATTTAAGTTTACTATAAGGATTATTTTTGCGTAACGGTTGCCGCGCTCGACGGGGCTCGCGGCGGCAGAGTATAAAAGGGGCGGGAGGCGAGCGCAAGCGTCATTCAATATTTGGCTGTTGATGCGTTCAGAGTGTTGAACTTTATTGACAGACAATAATTGTTATTTTATAAACCGTGCTTATCAGCGCGACTTTTTGTCTTTAAATAGTTTATTTTAATTTCTTTTGTTGTTATTTTCTAAATTAGTTTTAGTTTTGTTTAAATTCTTAACTATTAATAGTTCCTATTTTATTTCTTTTTAAGTAGATTTAGATTCGATTTTTAGATTAGATAATAGATAGATAGATTAGATTATTGTTAGATTTTTAGTTACTGATAGGTTAGTTTTGGGCATTTTATGTTTAGTTTTTTTTGTATTGAGTAGATAAAAGCGTAGGTAGGTACTTTTATTAATTATAGTATTCATAGGTATTTTTTATTTATTTTTAAGTGACGTAGGTATAGGTAGATATTGCCTACTATCTACCTATACAGCACACGTGTTTTAGCTTTATTTTCATTTCTTTTTTTTTGTACCTAAGTTGTAGGTAGGTAGATACATATTTCTTAGTTTAATTCTATTAGAATATTAGGTATTTAAGTTTAAATAGGCACTTAGATTTATATTTTTTTATTATATAGCAGCTGTACTTAGAACATCTAAGGTTTTTTTTGTATTAGCATAGGTACTTTGATTAATTACAGTAGTTGTAGGTATTTCTTATTATTCATTTTTAAGTGAAGTAGGTAAGTGTAGATAGTATTGCACACGCATTAAGTATAGCTTTATTTTCATTTTTTATTCTTTTGTAATTTGTAGGTACCTACGTACATATTTATAATTCGATTAGAATATTATTTTAGTTTTAATATGCACATAGATTTATATTCTATTTATTATATACTTAGCTATAGTTTGGACCTCTGACGTAAGTTTTTTGTTGGGTAACTCAATAGAATTTAAGTTACCGTCGATTAAAAATAAAATAAACGATGCCACCTAAAAAACGACCATCTTTATCTCGAATTTCGAGTCAAGCTAGGAGAATGAGAATGACGCGTTCTCAAGAATCGGAAGAGGAAAGAGCACATCGGTTAAACTCTATGAGAGTTAGTACCTCAACATCTCGAGCTAATGAAAGCTCTCCAGAAAGAGAGATGCGATTAGCAGCTGAAAGAGCGAGACGAGCTACAACACGGGCTTCTCAAAGCTCTTCTCAACGAGAGCTAAGGCGTTCCATTGACCGGGAACAACATGCGTTATCCCGAGAAGCTGAAACTGCTTTACAACGAGAATTGCGACTCACAGCTGACCGCGAACGGCATACATTATCTCGCGAGTCTGAAACCTTCACTGAGAGGGAATTACGGCTTACAGCTGACCGCGAACGTCATATTTTATCTCGCGAGTCCGAAACCTTCACTGAGAGGGAATTACGGCTTACAGCTGATCGCGAACGTCATATTTTGTCTCGAGAATCTGAAACTTTTACTCAATATCAAGACCGTTTGACAAATGATAGGGCGCACCATAACATGATTCGATCTCTTGAAGATGAACATGAGCATGAACAACGACTAGAGTCGGGACGCGATTATTACAATTCTTTGAGACAAGAACAATTGATTACTTTATCTAATGAAAGATTAAGAATTGAAAATATTCGGTCGCTTGAAACAGAAGAACAGCGAGAGGCCCGTCTTACTGCAGATAGATTTCGACATGGTCTTAATGACTTAGATATACATGTGGTAGATCAATCTACAAATTCGGTGGCGTGGTCCGATAAATATAAAAGTGGGTTTGCTTATAACCTCACAATTGATTACAGATCATCTTCTGAAATAGGCGATATGAACGTAGTATGTTCCTTTTGTAATGCTTCGAAGTGGAGGAAGGAGTCTGCTGGTTTCTGTTGTTCTGGAGGTAAAATAAATTTGCCTTCGTTCGAAGACCCACCGGAACCTTTAAAATCACTACTTTTAGGGGAACATTTGCAATCCAAACAGTTTTTAGATAATATTCGCACTTATAATAGTGCATTCCAAATGACATCCTTTGGTGCTAAACAAATCTCAGAAGGCCCTTTCATGCCTACTTTTAAGGTACAAGGTCAGGTTTACCATTTGATAGGGTCCCTTTTGCCTGAAGAACAACCTAAATTTCTTCAAATATATTTTGTATCCGATTACAACGAACAGTCGAATATAAGAAATCAATATTTTCCGAATTTAAATACTGAACTCATTTCACAACTTCAGAACATGTTACATCAGGTTAATTCGTACGTATGCAGTTTTAAATCGGCATTAGAAGCCCTTTCTCAAGATGGTAATAACAATTATAAAATTGTTTTAAATGCCGATAAGCGTCCAACTCAGGAACACCCTGGGCGTCATAACGTTCCATCCACGAATGAAGTTGCTGTAGTAGTGGTCGACCAGGAATGTGATAGGCGTGATATCGTTATACGTTCAAGAGACAATCGTTTGCAACGTATTTTCGAAACCCACAGGGCTTACGACAGTTTGCAATATCCTATGATATACTGTCGAGGGGAAGATGGTTATAATTTCGCTGTATACCAAACCGATCCGCGCACAGGCGCACCTAATTATAATAAAAAGGTGTCATGCCTTCAATTTTATTGTTACCACCTGCAAGTGAGACGGAATAGATTGGTATACTTTCAACGTTTTCGTGGCTTATTTAATCAGTTTATTGTTGACATGTACGCAAAAATTGAAACCGAAAGATGAGTTTATATACGATCTAATCAAAGGCAGCTGCGCGCTGAAGAATACGTGCACCTTCGCGATGCCATGCAGCAAGATAACAATACTGTGAATATGGGTCGTTTAGTTATTTTACCCTCTTCTTTTACTGGTGGTCCACGCTACATGCATGAACGTACTCAAGACGCTTTTTGTTACGTAAGAAAATATGGACGTCCCGACTTATTTGTTACTGTAACTACCAATCCCAAGTGGGATGAAATCACTCGGGAGCTTTTTGAGGGTCAGGCACCGCATGACCGCCATGATATTATTGCAAGAGTGTTTCATTTAAAATTAAAATCAATGATAGATCTTCTTACCAAAGATAACATTTTTGGAGAAGTATTGTGTTATATGTATAGTGTTGAGTGGCAAAAACGCGGCTTACCTCACGCACATATCTTGCTTTGGTTAAAAGATAAGGTTCGACCTAATGATGTAGACAGATTAATCAGTGCTGAAATTCCAGATCCGACTGCAGATCCCCTATTATACGACATTGTTAAAACTCATATGATACATGGTCCATGTGGTGCATTTAACGCAAATGCTCCTTGCATGCAAGACGGTCGTTGCACTAAAAGGTATCCAAAAGCATTAGTGGATGAAACTGTAACAGGACATGATGGATACCCATTATATCGTCGCCGTTCAAGAGACAATGGTGGTTTTACTGTTGAAAAGCGAATGTCTGGACAGCAGGTTACTTTAGATAATAGGTGGGTCGTTCCGTATTCGCCTGTATTGTCCAGAGCATTTCAAGCTCACATAAATGTAGAAATGTGTAATAGTGTAGAGTCAATTAAATATATTTGTAAGTACATTAACAAGGGCAGTGACCAAGCTACGTTTGCGTTAAGAAATGAACATGATGAAGTTACTAGATTTCAGTCAGGCAGATATATCAGCTCTTCAGAAGCTGTATGGCGGATCTTAAGTTTTAATATTCACGAAAGATATCCACCTGTGACCCATCTGGATGTTCATCTGGAAGGCGGTCAACGTATATATTTTAACGCCGAAAATGTTACAGAACGATTAGAGAACCCTAGACAAACAACTTTATTGGCATTCTTTCGACTTTGCCAAACTGATAATTTCGCAAAGTCTCTTTTGTATGAAGAAGTTCCATCGTATTATACCTACGATAAACAACGAGGTGTCTTTAACCGTAGACGCCGAGGCAGGCCTGTAGATGGCGAGACAGGTATTTTCAAAGAACATGTTCTTGGTAGAGTGTATACTGTTCAACCTAACAACGCAGAGTGTTTTTATTTGAGATTATTATTACATACAGTGCGAGGACCAACATCATTTATAGATTTGAGAAAAGTAGACGATGTTGTTTATCCAACTTATCATGCAGCTTGCCAAGCGCGTCATTTGCTTGAAAATGATCAACATTGGGATGACGCTTTAGCAGAATCCTGTGTTAGTGATAATCCACGACGGTTACGCCATTTATTTGTAACATTACTCACATTTTGTAATTTATCTGATCCTGTCCAATTATGGGAAAAATATAAAGAAAAATTTTCAGAAGACTTTCTTCGGAATTTATCTCACAATAATGAAGGCGCAACTAATGATAATTTTCGAGATCTGGCTATAAATCAGTGCTTATTAGCTCTTCAGGAAGACTTAACAGCAGTAGGCGGTAAATCACTTTGTGAATATGGTTTGCCAACGCCAACCTCAGTCGGAGAGGTTACCAATAGGGAATATTCCGCAGAGATTGGTTACAACCCAATGGAACTGCTGGTAACATTAGAAAACGGTGTCCCAATGATGACTGCAGAACAACGCTTAGTCTATGATCGCGTGTGCGAGAGTGTGCAGAATAATTTAGGAACAATATGGTTTTTAGATGCACCTGGAGGAACTGGGAAAACTTTTTTGACTAAATTAATATTAGCTTATGTTCGAAATCAGCGTAAAATCGCTCTTGCCGTGGCTTCATCAGGTATAGCTGCAACATTGCTACCAGGAGGTAAGACTGCTCACACTATGTTTAAAATACCAATTGATTTAGATCGCACGGAAAGTCCAACCTGTAGTATTTCAAGAAATAGCGACAAAGCTAAGGTATTGCGTGAGTGTAATTTAATCGTATGGGATGAATGTACGATGGCCCATCGAAAAGGAGTAGAAGCAGTAGACAGAACTCTAAGGGACATAAGACAAAATGATCGACCAATGGGCGGTATTACGGTTTTATTTTGTGGTGATTTCCGACAAACCTTACCGGTAATACCACGGGGAACCCGAGCTGATGAGATTAGGGCTTGCCTGAAAAGCTCTTATTTGTGGCGTGATATACAATCGGTGCATTTGACTATAAATATGCGAGTGAGAACTGGAGACAACGCAGATAATCGTGAATTTTCTGATACATTATTGAAGATTGGTGAAGGTACCTATCCACAACTACACCAAGGAAAACTTATTCTGACACCTGAGTTATGTTGTATAGTGCAATCCCAACAACATCTTATATGTTCGGTTTACGGTGACATAACAATTATATTAAATAGGGACAATTCTTGGCTTTGCGAAAGGTCCATTTTGACTCCTCGCAATGACCAGGCATCTGAAATTAATAATAAAATACTGTCTAATATACAGGGAGAAAGCAAAGTTTATAGTTCAATAAATAGAATGGTTGATGAACAAGAAGCCACTAATTACCCGATAGAATTTTTAAATTCTTTAAGTATGCCTGGACTACCTTCTCATATAATTTGTTTAAAAATTGGCATACCGATAATTCTGCTCCGAAATTTAAGACCACCTCAACTTTGCAATGGAACTCGGCTAAAAGTAACCCAGTTGCAACAAAATGTAATCGAGGCTCAAATTTTAACAGGTTGCGGTGCAGGAGAAACTGTCTTTATTCCCAGAATTCCCATAATACCAAATAATTTTCCATTCCAATTTAAAAGAACGCAATTCCCAGTATCGGTGTGCTATGCCATGACTATCAATAAAGCTCAAGGGCAGACTTTTCGTGTTGCTGGAGTAGATCTCGGTGTTAGCTGTTTCTCGCATGGTCAATTATACGTCGCTCTTTCCCGGGTTAGCAATTCTAGGAATCTTTACGTTCACGTGCCGGACGGGTCGACTCTTAACATAGTCTACCCAGAAGCTTTGCGCTGAAGCATTTTAACTTGATCTAAAAATATTAGCAATATATTATCTTAATAAAAAACAAGGAGTTACACGCTGACCGAGTCGTGGGTATAGCGTGGGTATATTATAATATTCTGCGGTTACTTATATTTTTCAACAGTTTTGTGGATTGGCATATTATATTACTATTGCCCTTCTAAAATACGAAAGTGAATCTGCCTGTTACGTCAAAACTATGAGGGAGGACATCTGCTAATTTTTTTTCGAAAAACGACGTAAACGCGGACGAAGTCGCGGGCAAAAGCTAGTATATATATATATATATATATATATATATATATATATATATATATATATATATATATATATATATATATATATATATATATATATATATATATATATATATATATATATATATATATATATATATATACATATATATACATATATATATATATATATATATATATATATATATATATATATATATATATATATATATATATATATATATATATATATATATATATATATATATATATATATATATATATATATATATATACTAGCTTTTGCCCGCGACTTCGTCCGCGTTTCCGTCGTTTTTCGAAAAAAAATTAGCAGATGTCCTCCCTCATAGTTTTGACGTAACAGGCAGATTCACTTTCGTATTTTAGAAGGGCAATAGTAATATAATATGCCAATCCACAAAACTGTTGAAAAATATAAGTAACCGCAGAATATTATAATATACCCCACGCTATACCCACGACTCGGTCAGCGTGTAACTCCTTGTTTTTTATTAAGATAATATATTGCTAATATTTTTAGATCAAATTAAAATGCTTCAGCGCAAAGCTTCTGGGTAGACTATGTTAAGAGTCGACCCGTCCGGCACGTGAACGTAAAGATTCCTAGAATTGCTAACCCGGGAAAGAGCGACGTATAATTGACCATGCGAGAAACAGCTAACACCGAGATCTACTCCAGCAACACGAAAAGTCTGCCCTTGAGCTTTATTGATAGTCATGGCATAGCACACTGATACTGGGAATTGCGTTCTTTTAAATTGGAATGGAAAATTATTTGGTATTATGGGAATTCTGGGAATAAAGACAGTTTCTCCTGCACCGCAACCTGTTAAAATTTGAGCCTCGATTACATTTTGTTGCAACTGGGTTACTTTTAGCCGAGTTCCATTGCAAAGTTGAGGTGGTCTTAAATTTCGGAGCAGAATTATCGGTATGCCAATTTTTAAACAAATTATATGAGAAGGTAGTCCAGGCATACTTAAAGAATTTAAAAATTCTATCGGGTAATTAGTGGCTTCTTGTTCATCAACCATTCTATTTATTGAACTATAAACTTTGCTTTCTCCCTGTATATTAGACAGTATTTTATAATTAATTTCAGATGCCTGGTCATTGCGAGGAGTCAAGTCAGGACCTTTCGCAAAGCCAAGAATTGTCCCTATTTAATATAATTGTTATGTCACCGTAAACTGAAGATATAAGATGTTGTTGGGATTGCACTATACAACATAACTCAGGTGTCAGAATAAGTTTTCCTTGGTGTAGTTGTGGATAGGTACCTTCACCAATCTTCAATAATGTATCAGAAAATTCACGATTATCTGCGTTGTCTCCAGTTCTCACTCGCATATTTATAGTCAAATGCACCGATTGTATATCACGCCACAAATAAGAGCTTTTCAGGCAGGCCCTAATCTCATCAGATCGGGTTCCCCGTGGTATTACCGGTAAGGTTTGTCGGAAATCACCACAAAATAAAACCGTAATACCGCCCATTGGTCGATCATTTTGTCTTATGTCCCTTAGAGTTCTGTCTACTGCTTCTACTACTTTTCGATGGGCCATCGTACATTCATCCCATACGATTAAATTACACTCACGCAATACCTTAGCTTTGTCGCTATTTCTTGAAATACTACAGGTTGGACTTTCCGTGCGATCTAAATCAATTGGTATTTTAAACATAGTGTGAGCAGTCTTACCTCCTGGTAGCAATGTTGCAGCTATACCTGATGAAGCCACGGCAAGAGCGATTTTACGCTGATTTCGAACATAAGCTAATATTAATTTAGTCAAAAAAGTTTTCCCAGTTCCTCCAGGTGCATCTAAAAACCATATTGTTCCTAAATTATTCTGCACACTCTCGCACACGCGATCATAGACTAAGCGTTGTTCTGCAGTCATCATTGGGACACCGTTTTCTAATGTTACCAGCAGTTCCATTGGGTTGTAACCAATCTCTGCGGAATATTCCCTATTGGTAACCTCTCCGACTGAGGTTGGCGTTGGCAAACCATATTCACAAAGTGATTTACCGCCTACTGCTAAACGTGATTTACCGCCTACTGCTAAACGCGGACGAAGTCGCGGGCAAAAGCTAGTATATATATATATATATATATATATATATATATATATATATATATATATATATATATATATATATATATATATATATATATATATATATATATATATATATATATATATATATATATACATATATATACATATATATATATATATATATATATATATATATATATATATATATATATATATATATATATATATATATATATATATATATATATAAATATATATATATACATATATGAAAGAGGATATGTGGTACAATGCAACGCCGCCCTTTTGCATTGTTAAATATTTCTTTTCTTTGACTGGGAATCGAACCCTCAACCTGTCAGGTTTACAGATACATACTTGTGCCCCTGCGCCACGACAGGCCTCAATTATATAAAAGTAATAGAACACCGTTATCATAATGGCTGTTCATTTTAATACATTAATAAATTTATAAATGATAAAAGAATAATATTTCTTGTATTACGGCCTGTGCATACAAAATAATGAGCCATTTTATGAAGCAGCGAAAATTAAAGAAACCTAAACGTGACGAGAATAAAGGAGATAAATTAATTAACTTTGCGACCTTTGCCATAATTACTTTCGTGTTACGTATTTACTCTCACCCTAATATACTTACATAGTCATATTATTTTTTTAATTAAGTATATTTTTGATAGAAACGCATTTCACATTTCTATTAGTTTTTTTGTAAATGTTAGCAACTAGCACAATATTTGTTTTTATTTTTATCAAAAAAGAAAATCCATAAAAGCATGAAATTGAAAACAAATTTAAAATGCCACACTAGACTTGGCGAAGTATCTATAAAGTTGGGTTTATATATGTTATGGTTATATTGTTATAAAAACACATCAAAAAATGTTTCGGTATCGGAAACTTAATTAAAGTGTGATTTAACGATAAATCGATATTATAATATTACTCTAAATATAGAAACAAAGTCCTAATAACTATATAACTCGATCACTAAAAATCTATATCCTCAAGTTACTAATTCAACAATGCAAGAATTGAGTACTAGGGGGTTCACGGAAGTTTTTATGTAACATCAGCTCTTTACTTTTTGTTATAAAAAATATTAAAAGGAAAAATCTTCTGTATAAAACTACTACTATTTATATTATAGTATTCCTAGTAAACGGTTATTATTCCTTGTAATAATGGTTATAAGGAGGAGGTTTTAACTATTAATTCTAATATGCTATGTTTAGTCTTATGCATTCTAATGTAATCTTCATTACATCCTAACTAATGTAATTCTATTTAATGAATGTTATCGCCAAAATACTTTATTTAGTTTTAAAAATGTAGGTGTTTCTTTTATGTGCAAAAATCCCGTTATTTATATATTGTTTTTTTTTTTTTTTTTTTTTTTTTTTCAGCTTCACGCTGTATTCCGCACTAGGCAGGGTAGGCAGAGGAAACGGAAGTGAAACCTAGTGTTATGACACTCCGTTCCACTTCCGTTCCTCACTTTCCGCCGAATTTGAGACATTGCGTGTTGAATGGCGGAACTCAACGCCGCGCTTTGCCTGATTACCAGAGCGAAGAAATGAAACATTAAAAGGTTAAATTGAAAATATTAAATATTTCATTTCCTCGACTGGGGATCGAACCCAGAACCTGTCGGTTACAGTCACACTCTTGTGCCGCTGCGCCACGACAGGCCTCAAATTCATATATTGTTTTATTTTTCCTTTTTCTATCACCAACATCCGCTATTTTTTTTATTTGAAGACCTATCTAAAGAAACTTAAGTTTTAGCAACTAATTATTTTTAATAGATAAAATATTATTTTGCGTATAAAAATATATCACCTATATTTCTTTTTAAATAATTTAATTCAACGTATAATAAACGATTCGATACGATAGTTACTTGTAAGATATAAAAAAATATGTTACTTAAGTAAATTAAAGGCTAAGCAGATTTTTTACAGATTTAAACAGGTTTCAATACTCTATTTATATGAAGTAAAAGTTTAATTACAAAATAAAAAAATATGAAGCATTTCGTCGATTCACTTTAATGTGTTCTTAAAAGGATCAAAGGGAGAAAGTCAAATGTACACAAATGGATGCAATTTCAAATGTTTGTAGTTTAATTTAAAGAGTCTTATTGTTTCAATAGCTCTGTCTAATATCTGTATTTCAAATTGTATGTGTTTTTTTCAAATACAATTGTTATGTAGTTTATACAACTTTAGTTTTATTTGCCTTGTAATACTACAGGAACTACTACACTCTTCCTGATAACCATTTTGCATATATGTATATATTTATATTTAAAAATCACGTAAATTTTAAACTTTATAATATCTTTATAGAAAAGTAAAAGAATATAAAGTAACGGAGCTTGAGCATTTACGAGGCTATGAAATACAGCTATTATCATAAAGGCGACATTTTCGTCATTCAGTATGCTATTAGATAGCGATGGGGGAACCGACGTCCTTATCCTTACGAACATATATACATACACTGAATACTCGTACATAGCTCTTGTGTGTAGAGACAAAATAAAACGCAGCAAGTCACAAGCACGTTGTTGTGTTCGGGCATAAATGTACCCTTAATGTTGTCATCTCTAACTGCTAGAAAACTCTGTTTCACATTATTAGAATGTTCAGAATTTCAGTTAAAAATATATGCATTTTGATTGTTTGGGTTGATTGTTAGTCTCAAGCTTAAGAGATTACATCAACATTAAATAAATAATGATAATTGTAAAATGTAGATCTCTGCGAAAGTGGCACTTCTTTGGTTACTTACAAAAAGCCTCTATTAATTCAATTCAATAAATAAAATTTTAAAGAATTATAGAAGAAAAATAAGCACAAAAATATTTGTTGGTCTTTAAATTCGGTAAGTAAGTATTAAGAGTAGTAAATTCTTAATTTAACAAGCATATGTTCGAGGAGTTTGACAATTTTTTTACAACAGCTAATGTACAAATCTTTATGTAAAATAAAAAATACATATTTTATAGATAAAGAGCAGTATGTGATAACTAAAATTTCCTTATAACTTTCTTACCTCAAACTAAAGCATATACAAATTCTCATACATATATACCAGAACATGAACATTGTTTTGTCTTCAATGCGTCAAAATTATAACGAAAATCTTTGAATTTTCTCAATTTTTAAGGTAAACCCTTCTTAAATTTGCTTCAAATATCAGCTTTAATTAAAAAGGTTGACCCGAAACTTTTCTATTAATATGAGTATTTTGTGATAAGTTTATTGGAAAGAGTACTGTAAAGAGTGTATTCATCACATTAAGGTTTTCGCCGAAGCAGTTAGAGACAACAAAAACAAAATATTTCGTACCGTATATAGTACAGAGATTCACTCTAATTTTCTGCTACTTTATTTTAACGAAAAGTGTATGTATATTTAAAATATTTTTATCCATCAGAATCAATGAAATTATCCTGACAGAGGCTAGATTTTCTTGAATTCTCTATATATTTGTAAGAAATTTGATGAAAAAATATATATCATATCGTTTATATAATGACAAAATTATACAATACAATTCTATATAAGGGACGGCAAATAAAATTGAAAATTTCATCAAGTAACCTTGTATTGTACCTATTTTCATTATCTCTAGTAAATAACTGCGAAGCGGGCGGTAATTCAATTTGAGTGTTAGCGCCAAGTTGCAAACAAGTTTTAAAATGTATTGGGTATCGGTTACCGTAACCCGAGGTTCCTAGACTTGCTACACGTTAACGTTCAAGTGAAAATCTTTTCTTGTTATTTTAAAGCTGTAGAATGAAGATCTTATTTTAAGATGAAATGTGAAACTTTGAAAAGTGTACCCTCTAAGAGTGCTTAATGAATATAATTTATCTCCTTACAGAGTTGTTACGATAATAATAATGCTACGTGAGATTTTAAAATATAAACATGTTCTGAGAATATGTCTTCTATTTAAAGTAGAATTGACTATACGCAGAGTATTATTTACGGGCTTGTCATTTGATATCTTAATAGTTATTATAGATGTCTACACACAAAAACATTTAATATTTATTAATGGCCGTAATAATCGTTGAAAAACTTCTATCAGAAATTAGAAAACGTTAAAAGCATATTAAACTTTTTTCTTAGCTTCACACACTTATGGCTAAATATGCAAAACGGAACCTAGTGTTAAGACACTCTGTTTCCCAAAATTAAAGAAAAAAAGTCAATGCCACACTTTGTGTTGTTAACAAAGCTAAGAAATGAAAATATTAAATATTTAATTTCTTCGAGTCGAACCCATAAATCCAGCTGCGTTGCTTGTGCCTCTGCGCCAAGACAGGCATTAACACTTAATAAACTATAATAAGATAGAAATTCATAATATCATACAAATGATTACAGAATAATCCACCCTCGTCACCCTTATGATAATAAAACGTGCTATCTAGACAATGCACGAAATAATCAGTTAAGGTGGAATCTTGGAAAAACATTACGTGACCTGGAAACTGAGACGATTTTCCTCTTTCTTTTTCCTGTCTAAAGTAGTTTATCTTTGTCAATAGTGTAAGTTTAATCTTACATGGAGCTAATTTAATTACAAATTGTAAGAAAAAACAAGTAGAAAATTAGCACAAATTCACGTAAAAATAATCATGAAAATTGATTTCAATCTAATTAATATATTCTAAATGTTTAAAGTACAGTTTGAAATCGTGTTTCAAGTGAACAATGAAGAAAAGATTATAATTCCATAAGAATGGCTATTCTATATAACTAATCTTCTTTAATAAAGTATAATTTTGAAATGTGTTAATTTACAAAGTAACTTAGATATTTCGTATCACGTACTTGCCGCCTTGTAAATAACAGGGCTTCGCATTTAACATTTTGACGGGCAATTTGGCACTGGCACACGTGCACGCCGCCCACTGAAAAATGGCTCTACTGATATTAAACATTTCCCCCTTAAACCGCTATTTTCGTCAAGTCCGGAGAAGACGGGCAGGTCATGTTATGATTGCCATCCCTGAAGCTTCTTGCGAAGAAAAATCTCTTTTCACCCCAATACCTTTCTTTTTTTTTTGGATATAATGATTTGATTCAATTGACAAAAAAGTTTCATATGCCTAAGTTACATACGAATGAATGTGTGAAGTGAATTAAATTCTTTACAGAAAATATAAGCTTTATATTTTTTCATATTATCTTACTGTAAACGCCGCAGGTTGAAGGTTCGATTCGACTCAAGGAAATAAAATTTAATATATTCAATTTAAATATTTATTGTTTTTATTTTTTCGCTCTGATTGAATTAAATTCAGCGAAAAATGCGGAACGGAACTAAGTGACTAAACACTAGGTTCCCAAGTTCCCTCTGCCTACCTTGCCATGTGCGGGATACAGCGTGATGCTGAGTGAGTGAATGACATTATCTCACGTATATTGTTTTTAATTTAGCATTGAATAGAATAGTTCAGGATTCGATCCCCACTCGAGAATATGAGATATTTAATATTTTCGATTTAAATATTTAATGTTTTTATTTCTTCGTTGAAGACAAAGCGCGTCATTGAGTTCCGCCACTCAATACGTAATGCGGAAAGTGGGGAACTGAAAAGAGTGTCTTAACACTAGGTTACTAAGTTTTCTCTAGCTACACTACCACAGCGGAATATATTTGAAAATACAAAGTTGAAAATAATTGTATTAAAGCTTATTTATCGTAGTAAATGTAACCTTTATTTTGTAAACCATATATATCTTTCACTAAACCATGGGGAGCCGAATAGGAATAATATTTTTAAGCGCAATCCTAATACGGGATCCTCGGTGACAGTCGTGATTAATGTCCTCATCAGATGTGCGTGAAGTATCGCCGTTTTGTAAATAAATGATATCAATCATTTTACACATAAATTTATGTAAATAAGCATATCATGCGGCGGCACGCGTTCCGTCCATGAATTGCGTTATATTTCATTTTCACACTATATATTAATTCTAGGTATTTTACGTTACGACGGCCAATTTTTTATGGGCAAATATGATTGATTGCTTAATGAAATAATGTTAATAATGGTAGGGTTAAGTTTGTATAGTACAAAGCCGACCATCATATTTTATAGGGGACTCTTTACAAAGACGGCCATCTTATTTAAGAGTCGCATATGACATAGCTTTCAGATAGCTTTGTTTGAATTTAAGTTTTAATCATAAATAGTTTTTAGATTTGAAAAAACTTTATTTATTATATAGCCCAATTGATGAAGCACCACGTACTTAGTGCCTCATTCGCCTTGTTACCAGAGCGAGGAAATTAAAATATTAAATAATTCATTCCCCAGAGTGGAAATCAACCTCACAACCGTCGTCGTATTTGTGTCTATGTGCCACGATGACCTCGATTTCTTTTTATAATGATAGTATAGCATATATAGATAGTAAGTAAATTCTTGTAACAATAAAGATAAATAGAGAAAGTTTGGTAAATCAATAGAAAAAACAACGTGTTTTCATTTTAATTTCCAATGAAAGTACGACATTTACGTATTAATTTGTGCCTGAAGGCAAAACGTAGCTTAGTTTTCTTTCAATAAGTCATTGCAGTGCCGGGTGCACGAAGGGTTGTAATTAAGGTCGCCGCAAAGAGTTCATCAACTCCAGGCAGGGAGAACTCAATTCTAAACCTCGTGTCGTTAACCTTCAGCTCAGAGAAAGCCCTTTTTCAATTGTTCAAAGTTCTGCGTTATGTTACTATTATGTTGCTTCGAAATAGTGCTTTAAGCTAACCCTCGGTACTATTATATTTTTTGAAAACTTTGTAATCTAACTATTAGTGGGAACACGATTTTGAAATATTTTTTTTAGATATTTTCTTAATTTGCAAAGTTAATTTTTATAAAATGCGAAAAGTTGTCCAAATACGTTATTAACACAGTATGGAGTATATTTTAAATTTATTTCGCGCACATGGGTGTTAGCGTGAGCTTTGTTTAGTTGACTATTTTATGACTCGTGGTTTTATAATTTCCACTCATGACTAATTTGAATATAAGACACTCAAAGTACACAACATACAGTTTTATGTCAGTTACTGTTTTTCTCTTTTGAAATTGAAATAGTACAATTCTTTTATTACATAATCATTATCTTATACTGACATCATGTACTATTTCAATTTCAAAACAGAAAAATAATTTTAAAAACAGTTTTCTACTCCTTCGTTTCTCAATTTTTTAATCGCCATCAAAGACGTTGACTTAGTTTTTATTTAAAATTATTTTTTACAAGTAATATGGCTTTTGAGATTGAATATAAAAAATATTGAACTACAAAAACTCATTCTAATATACTGCATTATATTTTATCACTATAGTAATAATAATAATACACGCTAAGCAAATACGACGCGATTGTAAGTGCGTGACGTGTGCTACGGTTATAACAAAACAATCTAAATGAGCCTTTTGTTTTAAAATAAACTTTTGTTTCATTTGAAAACTTGACTGTTGTGCAATGATTAAATTTATTTAAATAAAAAAGTCCATATCACTTTATACGATTTTTTTTTTTCATAAATATCTTAAATAGGTCAAATCATCTTATCTGTCCGTCATCTTATTATAAAAAAAAATGTAAATAGTCATAAACATTTATATACTTTACTTATTTGATACTAATAATATATTTTTTATTAATAATTTGTTTTTAATATAATAAAATTTACATATTTTAAAAAATACATGCAAAAAATGTTATTTTTAGAAAATTTAATTTATGTTTTAATTATTTTAGGCCTACCTACAACTCGGACACAACTCTATTAGCCGGAGCCATTCTCGAACCTTCCGACACTAAAGTTTTCTCATCACAGAAAAATATTCATTTCCTTTGACTTTACTAGTTTTATTTTGCTATTTCGATGTGATTCGATGCTTTTACCTTATAATTTTTTTACAGTTCAATCGTTTTGAATAAATTCATGATGATTAATAATGAAGTTAATTTGTTTTTACGGTAATCAGAAAGTATATATTTTACAGCAATAATGGAACATGTTTCCGTAATTTAAGCTATATTTTGTAGTTTAGACCCATTATACTCTATATTATCTGATCAGGTAATTTTGAATTATGGCGGCTTTATGAAGCTTATATTCATAATTCTCATATAATAGACTTTAATTACATAATGAACGTGGCTATTTTATGATATTTAGATATAAACTTTTGTTAACAGCTTTAAAGGTATTAAAAAACTTTTATATATAAAGATATATTATTTACAAAAATATCTAACAGAATGCACAGTTAAAATAAATAGTTATTGAAAATAAATATTAGAATGAAACACTTTTAAACGGATTAATAGCGTATATGGTTTTTTTACACATTTTTGGAAACCTGACGTTTCGTATACGTCTCGAGCACCTTATAGTAGTCCGTGGTCACGGTGAAATTTGCCTGTCCTTTAATATAATGATTATATCATACTATCGAAAACGATTTCTTAATTGCCTCGCGTATTGCCCTGGATTCTTGCAGAATGAGCTTGTTGTATCTCGTCCTCTGATGTGGTGTGCGTGTGACTTTAAATATTTTAAGAGAGGGTTTCAGCTGGTGGAAAGTTTTCAACCATCTTTTCTATTGAAATTACGATGTTTTTTGAAGAAATACTCTTCATCAAAACATCCTAATTTCAATCAACATCCTAGCCTCAGTCTACCCGTGACTACTGTAAAGTGTTCTAAACGTTGGGTTTCCAAAAATATTCACAAAAACAATATACGTGATTAATCTGCTTAAAAGTGTTTCATTTAAAATGTGTAATCGTAAAAATCAATGATATTATTATAAATATTAGAATTTGGTTGTTCTGAAAGTATGATGAGATGTACTTTATATGTATTTTATACGCAATAAATATATAAGAATATATTTATAATATAACAAATATTTTTATCAAAATATCCTTTTTTTTTAAGATCACATTATAAACATTAATTCTTAAACTATCATTCATGTTCCATACGAAAATCAATCAAATTTCATTTATTCCAGTTATAAATACATATAGATACATTCAGTATACGACTGTTACATGAAATTATATGGAATCCATTTCCTAATTCAGCTGAAACTTATACGGCAGGTGCGAAGTGTTCAAAAAGCAATTTTCAATTAAAATTTGCACTGCTATGACAGACGTTTCATTAACCCGGTTCCATTCCGCGGGAATTCCAAACCTTCATATACTGGGATTAAAATCGCGATATTCCGTAATAATAGTGCTAATAAATGTTAGCTATTGTTCTCGAGCGAAACTTAATTAGCTATTTTGATTAAGTTCAATATACATACATGTATTATATATTATATAGTATGTTATAGTTTATATTCATAATAAACATTCATAATAAATGAAAAGGTTTTTTTTTTTTCATTTCATTTAAAACATTCTAGTCACATTATTCCTACCTACAGGTCATATATTATTTTTTATATACAATTATTTTGTGTACTAATTTAAAGTAAAATAGAATTTAAATAAAGATAAAAACAACGAAACAACATAAATAATAAACCTATTCTCTTGCTTTTAATAAGCTCGCGTAGGTCTTATTATACTGAGTTTATCACCTTGAGATGTAAGGTCGACAAATATTATTCAGTAGTCCTCTAAATAATTTATGCTATGAAGTTCATAGCATTTAAACGCTAAATTAACTATAAAATATATAATATAGGAAAATTACTATTAAATGATATAATTGATAAAGAAAAAAAATACAACTTACATAAGTTTAATTTTCCTTATTATCCATTTACTTTCAATATCTTAACATTTTTATTACTTAGTTTATGTAGACAAACCTTAAGTTACTTTTTGTTTACTATCTATCATCAATATTATTTTGATCTTTATTTTATAAAGCTTAAGAGTTAAGTTAAACGTGCTAATCTCATAAAAAAAAATAAACAAAAAGACGTCTTTCTCGATAAATGGAAGGATTTAGGTAGATAAACTTGCAGCCATTTGGCAACTAGGGCTAAAAGCACGTTATATAAAATTTGTAATAATGGCTAATATCAAATTTAGCTGGCTAATTTTGGAGTCCTTAATTTTTTTTAATAAAATGATTGGGAAAAAAATTACTAAGCATTACAAATATAAAAGAACATGGTAAATATCACACTATGTTGATATAAAAGCATATGGTAAATGTCACAATTAGATAAAAACAATCAGATAAACTAGCTTTCTCATTAATAAAACATCTGTGTTTTTGATTTATTATCATAATCCATAAAAATATTTTGCAAGTACGTAAAAACAAAATAACAAAGCTTTATTTGCTAAGCGCAGAATATGAAATCTTAGTCCATAAGGCTAAAGAGAAAGCCAAACTCCTGGACGTTTTCTTTGCCTCGAACTCGACTATGGATGACCGAGGAATCATCACACGGTGTCACAGCTCAATGCTTGACGTTAAATTTAGCCAAAAAGCTGCCAAAAAGCGAGCTTTATCTTCCTTGGATACCCACCAGTCGAGTTGGCCAGATGGCATTTCTCCTTTAGTGCTCCGTTCATGTGCTCCTGAGTAAACACCAGTGCTTATGCACCTATTCGTATTTCAGTGCTTTTAACTCTCATAAGTAAAGGAGAATATAACAAATAGCCAGATTTTAGTTTATCTGGAGCATTACCGATTAATTAACTCAGAAGACACAAGTTAACCACTATAATCACACTATTTGTCGTGTTACCAGTTTTTGAGAACACTCCTTTTAAAGCCTCGCCCAGCATATCGGTATATTAAGCCTCAGCTTTTTAAACGGCTGCCAGTATTGCGACCATCTGGAAAGCAAGGTCAAGTTGGCCTCGAATAAACTGGAGGTCAGCAAAGCGAGACAGTACTTCACGCCAAAACTCTGTTTGGGCCTGTATAGGGCCCAGGTTCGGCTTCATATTAAGTACTATATTTACCTCTGGGTTTGGTGCTCCCCAGTATCAGCAACAAATTAAAATAAATTTCAACCATTTGATCATATACAACGTAGAATCGTTGGGGCCTCAGTAACAGCAGTAAATGCATACAGTGCTAATCACAAGGAGTGTTTTGCAGTACTTTTTGACTTGATACCTCATCACTTCATTCTTGTCATCGTGGATACGTGGCACTCCAATACATTTTAGTTTCGTATAAATTTCCTTCCACGCGTTAAGCATCTGTGGAATGAAAGCCAAGGTGCGGAAGTATTTCCAAGTCGATACGACATGACTCACATCTAAGACGAGCCTCTATAGCTGATCATGTATGCCAATGAGCACTAAATAATAATATCTTAAACAACGAACGAACGTGTTCAAATCGTTTGGTTTCCAAAAATGTATAAATATTAGTTAATGAAGCGATTAATGAAGCGAGAACGGTAGTCCTAAACTAAATGTGGTGAAGATCACAGTGTCCTTACTGTGGCTTGCACGCACGAATCTACAAGCAACGATCTCTACGAATCATAAGAGCTGTCCAGACAGCTCTTATGATTCGAGCCAAAACCTGAGGTGGATGTTTGGCGTAACATGGTCTGATCGCATACGAAACAGATTCATTTACGGTAGTCTTGGTGTCCGTGATAAAAGAAGACGAGAGAGTTCAAGAGGGTCGTCTGAGATAGTATGACCACGTTGCGCGTCGACCGAGGAACTGTATCGGATGTAGTGATGACTTGAGATCCAATGATCTAGTGACCAAGGACGTCAAAGATCGTGTAAAGTAAAATACATTGAGTAGGAAGGAAAAGAAAGATGAAAGTGAGTATTTCAAATATTTTTTCACGTTTACTTTAGAACATTTATTAAACATTCTTGTTCATGTTATTTCACTTAGCGAATGCTGTTGTTATGCGGATTGGACAAATATAATTTTTAATAATTAATGTTGTAAAGGGAAACATTTATGTAGTATTAAACAAATTATGATAATTAAATTTAACAATAAATATGTTACATCCATTTTAAGGAAGCAATCTATCTTTTCCTGTATATTCAGAAAAATATAATTAGATAAAAAAAATCATACATAAATTATAACAACTATTTTACTTTATATATCGAAGAGTGAGCCTAAAATCTTCTACGGCATAAGAATATGAAAGTTTTTACATTACAAATACGTCATCGATAAGACCTCAGCTTGCATGTACGTACATATTGTAACTTTGTGAGTTATTCAATTTGTTCATGACGTTTCTAATTCTATTATATACGAGTCGTTTCATTAATATAAATTTAATATTAATTTAAACAGAATCTGTTTCTCTTCTAAATTTATACTGAAAATTTGATCTATGTACATATGTTGATTTAACTAACTCCATTTTTACTGTAATTTTAGTTGACATTATAAGAAAATATACTGCTGTAAATTTAATGTTATGGCTGTAAATTTAATGTTAACAAAATAATTAATCTCAACAAAAGATTCATATTATAGAGAAAAATAATTGGCGGAGATCAAAACAAAAAATCTCCGAGTCGATATAAAGTCATTACGGTCACATCGCTGGTTGTGTAAACGCTATAAAGATTTATAACAAAGTACATAGGAAATGTACGAGGAATAAAGGAATAAAGCCCCACGTCACCAGAATGTTTATTTAAAGGGTTGTGTCAATTTGTAAAGTACAAATACATGTGGGTCATTGACGTTGTTAAATATATCACCCGAGGGAAATAGTGCGGCTCAAGTTTGCATTAGTGGGAGTTCTTTTGCTAGCTGAAGCCTTATTTTTTTCAATTGTAAAATATAAAATCAACGGATCATTTTGTTTAAATATATTTTTGTTTACATTTTTTTTGTCTGTCGCACGCTATGCATTTTTGCTGCGCCAGGATAGGATAGGACAGAACAGTTTAAAAAAGATTTCAGGCAGATTTTTTTTTCATATTCAAATATTTCATAAATGTTGGTACATTATCCGATAAAAAGTAAGGATATATGGTACTTATCATAAGAAGTAAAGCACCATTACTAAATTAATTTAAACAATCATATTAATAATCAATTAATCAGGTCTTACTAAAATGGAAATATTATTATAAACTACGTCTTTGTGTATATAGACATATGAATATGAAAGCTATCACACACGAATATTTAATATATCACGTACATAGGAAACGCGTAAAGATTTATTTAAATAAAAGGTACATGCTGTAGATTTAAGTGGACGTCGAATGCACTCCAAATCCCGTCCTCACAGAGCGGGTCACGTCCACACTTTACTGATGTCCTGGGAATAGAGGAAATTTAGTTCGCTTAATATGTGAAATATGCATATAAACTTCATTTATTCATTTTACGTTATAAGTTGGACGAGTTAGCCTTTATGTAGGACGGCTATTTCACGCCTGAGCAAGGCTGTGTCTATGTGTTACGTATTTCTAGATTAAAATGCTTAACATAATTACCTATTATAGTAAATACTTGTAAAGGAAGTCCTGGAGGCGTGTCGTGGCACAGGGGCACAAATTAACTCGACTGTGTTGTGAGTTCAATACCCACTCGAGGAAATGAAATATTGAATATTTTCAAATTAATTAGTCATTTATTTATTGTCTCTGATAATGAGCAACAAAGCGCGGCGTTATGTTCCGCAACTCAACACGCAATGTCTTAAATTTGGTGGAAAGTAGGGAATAGAACAAAGTGTCCTAACACTTGGTTTCAAAGTTTCTTACGCCTATCCTGCAATATGCGACGCAGCGTAAAGCTGAAAAAAAAATAATAAAATAAAATCAATTAATTGTTGTTCAAACTGTTTTACTTTTAGTTTAGTAGACTACAAATATAAATATTGTTTAAATTTGTTTGTATTCTCAAACTTCAATAGAAGAAATAAACGAATAGCAAATTTCGTTAAACAGTTTTGTTTTGTTTTCTTTATTAATTTAATATAAATGAACTCAACTGGATCTTATTTTCAAAACAAAATAAAATTAAACCTTGAGCATAAAATAAATATTATACTCTTACAACTTATTAAGTCTCGTAGTCCAACAAAAAGTGATTTATGAACAAAAGCAATAATAAAAGTGAACCGGCGTCGCCCTTTCAAGTTCTTTTATGTGAAAATGACGGCGGTAGTTACATTTCATTCCGCCAGACGGCAGCAGTATGAATGGTCCAGTGTTAACAGCCTCATAAGGGTGTAATATTATAATTTTTGAGCGACGCAATGGCGTTAAAAATATTATTTAACAATTTTACATGCAACTACGTTACACCATAAATACATGTGAGATTAATGTTTATATTCACTTAGAGTTAGGAAGAGTTCCTCTTTTAGACAACAATAGCTATATTCGAGAAGATTTTCAGCACTTACACAATAAAAACGTAATCAAAATTGGCATACTTTATATTTAAGACTTGCGAAGCAGTTATTCACCTTTACGAGGGTAAAGTCGTTTTTAAACGAGTTAGTGAGCACGCAATCTCGACCCAAGTGCCGGATTTATTTATGTGCTGGAAACACGATTATTCTTTAAATTTAAGACGCTCATAACTCTACTTACTTTATTTCAGTGGTTATACCTATGAAATTTGGAAGGTTGATATTTTGGCTGAAGTTTGGCGATTCTCAAATATATATATATATATATATATATATATATATATATATATATATATATATATATATATATATATATATATATATATATATATATATATATATATATATATATATATATATATATATATATATATATATATATATATATATATATATATATATATATATAAGACAATTGTTTATATATGCAAGTAGAGGCCTGTTGTGGCGCAGTGGCACAAGCGTGTGACTGTAACCGACAGGTTCTGGGTTCGATCCCCAGTCGAGGAAATGAAATATTTTATATTTTCAATTTAAATATTTCATTTATTCGTTCTGGTCGTTCTGGTAATAAGGCAAAGCGCGGCGTTGAGTTCCGCCACTCAACACGCAATGCCTCAAATTCGGCGGAAAGTGGGAACGGAGTGTCTTAACACTAGGTTCCCGAGTTTCCTCTGCCTACCCTGTCTCGTGCGGGATGCAGCGTGAAGCTAAGAAAGAAAGAAATAGAAAGCTAACTAATCAGTTTGGAAATAAATCTTGGAAATTCTATAACAGAAATATTGTATCCAATATAAAACATTTTATACATTTCCAAGTTTTATTTGTTGACAGTAACTTTATAGGTATTGACAAATATATGTAAAGCCTGCCTCCTAGCCCGAATTGTAATATACCGACATTGTCTTTTAAGCTTTTATCGCCTCAACTAGCCCTACCTCATCGTAATTCCCAAATATCTCCAAAATTTGTCTCTTCAATATTAAATTTAGCGACACAGCCACGAGCTTTCAGGACGATACGAAATTTTAATTTTATAGTTAAGGTTAATTTTATTCGGTAAAAGTTTTGATGGCCAAATATTTGTCAAAATAATTCCAAACTTCGCCGTTTGTTTTGGACGTTAGTGATCCGGCCTTAAATTTAATTAAAACTATCTAAATTCTATATCTAAACAGAGCTGAGCTGGTATTGTTTAGAAATAAATGTCTCTTACGTAAGATATGTCTGAATATTCCATTAAAGATGTACATGTGCAATAAGTGCTAAGTTAAATGTTGAGTATAGCATGTCGTTCCAGACTTCAACGACCAAAAAAAGCTGAGTTCTGAGTTTACTCAGCATAATATTTAACCTTTAAATTTTATGAGGCCTATCGTGGCGCAGCGGCACAAGCGTGTGACTGTAACCGACAGGTTCTGGGTTCGATCCCCAGTCGAGGAAATGAAATATTTAATACTTAGCTTCACGCTATATCCCTAGCGGGGTAGGCAGAGAGAACGGAGCGCCAAGCGCTACGGTCTCGGCATACCTCTTTCGCCTCATCCACTGTTACTAACCTCTTCATACATGCCCTCCGGGGGGTCCTCGTGCTTTTTACGTGACCTTCCTCCAGTATCGTCGATACTGTGTTTTCGAAGGTCAACCGAGGTCTCCCCCTCCCTCTCTTACCACTCACATTTCCTTCATAAATCTTTTTACCATTCTTTCTTCACTCATTCGCTCAACGTGCCCAAACCACCTGAGCACGTTCTTCTTCATTCTCACTGTGACATCCACGCTAGTACCTGCCATTCTGTGTATTTCTTCATTGGACATGCGATCAGATAAACTGACTCCGCATATCCGACGAAGAGATCGCATCTCTACAGCAATCATCTTTCTTACATTCTTCTTCTGTAATACCCACGTTTCGCTGCCGTATAACAGTGTCGATACCAACACTGCATTGTGTACGGCCAAACGCGCAGCTATGCTGACGTTTCGCCGTCTCAACAATGCAGCTAAGGCACCGTTAACTCTGTTACCGGCAGCAATACGCCTTTCCACATCCATTTCGTATCTACCGTCTCAGCTAAACATACTTCCCAGATATACTACCTCATTCACTTGTTCTAATATCTTATCATTTACACTGACCTTACAAACTGTTTTTATTCATTTCTTTTAAATACCAGAACCTTCGTCTTATTCGCATTCAGGCTTAGACCATTATTCGCGCATCCTTCTTTCAGAGTGGTAACCAATTCCTGCAACTCGCTTTCTGATGATGCAATAAGCACTGCATCATCTGCGTACAGCAGGCAATTTATATTCGAGGTACCTACTTTCACTCCCATGTCACTTTGTCTCACTCCATGAAGACAGTAGACAGTATTTAATATTTAACTAATTTTCAATTTAAATACTTAATGTTTCATTTCTTCGCTCTGCTCGCTTAACACTAGGTTCCCGGGTTCCCTCTGCCTACCCGGCCTCGTGCTTGATACAGCGTGAAGCTAAGACTAAGACTTTAAATTTTATTTAACCTTTTTTACGCAAAGTCTTTATTACATATCGTAATTAATGTAATAATATAAGTTCAGTTCAGTCCTGGATTTAATTATTAATTATAGTTAGCTTGTATTAGGCTTATACTAATAACTCTAATATAGGTTGATTTTTGGCTGGTGGGTAAAAAGAGCCAAGTCAAATTTATAGGTTAATCTATTCTTAATAAATTAACCAAATATCTTGAATGTAGATTAAATAAAGTAGCTAGACATGGTTCATGTAAAATGTACGCGCGCTAATCCCGCTAAACACGGTGGTCAATTTTAATTTATACAATAAAATTAAAACACATCCTTTCCTGTACTGTTTTATTGTAATTTGTTATAAATAAATAATACCCAAGTGCTAACTAGCTACATAGCCTTGTATATTTAAAAAGTTCAATTAAGCTTTCTCGTTCGAAGCAGTGATGATAAAAAGAAGCGAAGTATAATTGTTATAGTCATTTAGTAGAAATGTTAAAAAAACTAATATTAATTCGGTGCACGGGACGCGAGCGCCGGGTACGCTGAGGCGTGAAATTCAATAAATGTTGTGCACGAGACGGCAACGGAACGACTTGTTAGTGCCCTATTGGATTATATAAACTGAACGTTGCCACGTTTTAGGATATTTTCCCACCTTGAAGTGGCCCTTACTGGTCGGTATATTAGAATGATTATAGCGGCGATTTTTTAAAAACGTATAAACTTTGTTTTCAACGTTACTGTTATTAATTCTATCAAAAAATGTCTACGTTAAAAATCATTGACCTACTTCTTTGGAAGTAAAGCGGAAGCGGTCCTCTAGTTTTCTATACAATTGCACGTTTTGACTATTAAGCCATACAATATAGAGCAACTAGGCAGCATTGTTCAATCTATACCTACATTGTATTTTGAAATAGTTACAGAATTTTTTCTCGTTTTTTAGGGTTCCGTGTCCCAAAATATAAAAACGGAACCCTTACTTAGTACCGTCCGTCTGTCAAAACCATTTATCTCGAGATTGCGTGGAGATACTGGCCAAAAAAATCAAGCTTCTAAATCAATATAATCAAAAGCGAACTGGATAAATCGCGTTTATTTATTATTATATATATTTTGGAAAAGCCAACGTTTCAAACGTTGCGGTAGTCCGTGGTCGGTATGGACGGGAAAATTGAGGTGGCATTCGCCTGGCAGTTGACATAATTATTAAATCAAGCTACTGCCAACGATTTCTTAATTGCCTCGCCTTCGGCCCTGGATTCTTTTTTTATTGCCGTGTGATTCTGGTTTAGAATAAGATCACCCTGGTACTGATGGTGTCGTAAGAGGCGACTAAAATGCGTGTGGTCACGTTGCCAGTAATGGCAACACGCATGGGCAGACTCGACCGTATTGTTACCACCCCCGGCATTTAAGACCGGCGTTAAGTAGTGGCTTTGGCCACTGTGTTTCGCATTAGGTAATGCCGGGCCCCGGTGCCCTTCCACCCTTCCACCTTAAAGGACGGCAACGCTCCTGTAGCTCCTCTGGAGTTACACGGGGCCGTGGGCGACGGTGATCACTTACCACCAGGTGACCCGTACGCTAGTTTGCCGTCTTTTCCATAAAAAAAAAAACTTCCAGAATGAACAGAGTGTATCTTGCCCTCTTTTGTTCCAGATGGTAGAAAGTTTCCAACCATCTTCTCTGATTAAATAAGAATGTTTTTTAATTCAATAGCAATGCATACAGCGGATAAACTCAACCATTACTTCATGTTTGATAAACTGCACATAATGAGAACATCCGAATAATCCATTCAGATTATTCGGATGTTGCACACTGCTAACTTTGATACATACCCATTCTTGACATCGAAGATGTGTTCCTTTATCTTAACACCAATTCTTCCCCTTTGTTTGACCAATGTATAACACAATATGTTTTGTATACGCCTGCAAACTGTCAAGTAATATTACTTTTCGCTAACCTCACGCTAGATTAAAGTTATTATATAAGCTCCTCTTAAGATATTGCAAATCCTATCTCTAACCCCCTTTATTTACAAAGTAGAAATGCCGGCGATATTAATATAAGTTACAATTAATAAATAAGTATCATCATAAGTTTTGAAGAGCTTCTATTAAAGAAGGTAAATTAAGTCCCTTTTAAATTATGCTATTCTCTTTAGGCATGAATTTTATGCAGGTGAAAATTTAAACCTTAAGTATTTATTTCTCACCACGCTGTGGTCTTAAAGATATAATGGATTCGCCACACGAGACGTTAGACTCAGGCGAGAAATCCAATAAATATTGTCTGACAGACGGTGACTTACGACTTGTTGAGTTCACTAATGGACTATAGCACATAAATAAAGCATAGATGTTTTTTAAATGAAACATTTTAACTGGATATTTCTCGTACATAGAGTTTTATAATATACATTTTTGGAAACTAGACGTTTTGAACACTTGTTTCATTATTTCATTTAAAATGTGTATCTAATAATCGCAAAGACCAAAGATATTATACAGACGGCCTTCAAAGTGATCATATGAGGGTTCCATTTTTACTTTTTTAAGTACGGAACCGGAAAAAGATACCAAAAATATACCTACTTTTTATTAACATTATGTAAAATAAATACGCGCTACCGTATAGACCGCCTTCATAAAATATATAATAAACGTAAGCATAGGAACATATTATATAATAAAAATAAGGCAAACAAAAGTAAGACACCTATAGCAAATGTAAATGAGGATCCCACAATTTCGACCCAAAGTGAAGAGGTAACGTATTTTTCGTACTAACGCAGGTAGTGCAAGGTACGCTTTACGACTCCACCGCGAATAATATTCTGACATGGAAGGCTTTATTCTGCAAGATAAAGTTTTATAAAGGCACAAAGAAGGAAAAACTCCTTAAACGGCATGTTGTAATTACTTCTTCAGAGGATCAACGTTTATGTAACTTTTACATACCTACAGTAACATAACGTGCTGTATACGAATTTACTCGTAGTATGTAGTTACAAAATATTATATAAAGACAATTTCTTAATTTGAAATTAATAAAATTTATCTTTTTGTATAATTTAATTTGCAAATTTTCAAAGTCAGACGTTTGCTAGACACAGTGATGTTATGAAATTATGAACATTATACACTAATACGCATTACTTCTTAAAGGAAATATTATTTGTTAATAAATAATGAATTAATTGTGATTAATAATTAATTTAGAAAATAAATATAAGTAACACGTTTTAAATCTGAAAATAAATTATATTAAATTAATTATTTTACTTAAGTCTTATGTGAGACGTTTTAAATGTGAATTTTAAATTCACATTTAAAACGTCTCACCAGTGGTAAATGTACAAGTACCTAGAAAGCAAACCCTACTTCCATTTAAACAAAGCTCCAGTAAGCCGCCCCTTGTAGTGAATAAGATGTCGAAATAATATGTAAGCTTTATCACATTTAAATGCCAGGGTCGTGTCTTTGTTTGTTAGAAGATTCAACTAAAATTTTACGTATATGCGATGTATAAACTTAAGTCATCAAAGACAAATTCTCTAAATGTTTCTTTTATTGTTTTTCATGTAATAAAAATAAATAAGTAAGTGGATATCGGAATTCAAAACATACTTTAATAGTAATTCAAAACATACTTTTGTTTAGCTTGTTTTGCATAGATTGAGCTGATAAATAATAACTAAAGAAAAACAATTTGAATTGAGGCCTGTCGTGGCGCAGCGGCACAAGCGTGTGTAATCGACAGGTTCTGGGTTCGATCGCCACTCGAGAAAATGAAATATTTAATATTTTCAATTTAAATATTTATGTTTCATTTCTTCGCTCTGGTAATAAGGCAAAGCGCGACGTTGAGTTCTGCCACGCAATGCCTCGAATTCAGCGGAAAGTGGTGAACAGAAGTGAAACGGAGTGTCTTAACACTAGGTTCCTGGGTTCCCCATACCTAAAACCTGTAAAGTTAAACGTTCGACTACAAAATTCTCCTTATAAACAAAAATTATAGTTTTAAAATGTCAAGACCGTGGAAATAAATCAAAGTCTTATATCTTACTAGTACATCATAAAAAATTGGAAGTGCATTTTACTGTAAGAGAAACTGTTGTGAAAAACTAAAAAAGGATGTAACATGATGCTTATATCGAAGCTGGCGTCGCACCCGCGGGAATATTTGTATTTTTAATTGTGAAAAAAATACTTCTTCAAGTTATGCCTTGATGCTATTGCCTTAATATGCTTTTTTGGTAATTAGTAAATCAAAGTCTAAACAGAAATTAATGTTAATAAAAGTTATTTGTTTTCTTATGTCAAATTCAACATTGATTTACTAACTTTTAATATTTTACCCACAACAAAGTTCAGTGCAAAAGATATTGATAACATCGCATCGCATCACCAATATACATAAAAACAATGTCTGCAAAATTGTAGTATTTTCTTATGCTTTCTTTACTTGATTTATTCTTAGTAATTCAATTTTAGTCCAGCTTTTGTTCTCATAGAACCATCATTTTTTGCCTTATTCACTTAAAAAAATATTCCATTCTCCCGTCGTATAAATTTACTCAAATTGCGAACCTAATAAAATTTGTCGGTACCTAAATTTGAAACTGCCGACGTGGTCATGGCGGACAAGTGAGTATGTATGTATGTATGTATACGTCGTGGCACCCCTTTAATGAAATTTTCTGAGTTAAAATACTGTAAAAAATCATTTTAATAATATATTATTAATAAAATTTGAGGCCTGTCGTGGCGCAGCGGCACAAGCGTGTGACTGTAACCGACAGGTTCTGGGTTCAATCCCCACTGAAGGAAATGAAATATTTAATACTTTCAATTGAAATATTTAATTTTTCATTTCTTCGCTCTGGTACAAGGCAAAACGCGGCGTTGAGTTCCGCCAATCAACACGCAATGCCTCAAATTTGGCGGAAAGTGGGGAACGGAACTGGAACGGAGTGTCTTTACACTAGGTTCCTAAGTTCCCTCCGCCTACCCTGCCACGTGCGGGATACAGCGTGAAGATAAGTATAATCAATAAAATCTTATATAAATCTACCAAATTTAAAATATTAATGCCTGGCAACTCATTTGTGAGTCAAGTTCATAATAAAAAATATTATTTAGTTACTACACATATATTATTGCATAGAAATGATTACTAGTAAATAATATATATGTACAAAAGGTTGTGATAATTTAATATTAATCATTGATATAATCATGAATATATAAATAATTTTACATATTTATTATAATAAATTTTACTAGATTGCAATTTTCCCTCGAGACTTTTAAAGATTCTTAAACCTTTTTAAAGCACCGAAATTATCCTGAAGATGATTAGCATTGGTGATGTAAGAACCCTAGTCCTTAAGAGTGGGCGTGCTTTATCGCTACCATCGTCTGACGTAGTTCAGGTATCGCCGAATATATCTTATTCAAGGATTATTAAAAATATTTTATGTAGTATAAGTGTAGAAAAAGTCCGAAGAAAATCTTTAAAAAATAATTACCTTAACGCATCATTTTTTAATAAAAATTGCTGACGGCTTCACCGGCTTGACCGTAGATAGTTGTGAATTTACTAATCTGCACTACTTTTGTTTTCTAATAACAGTACAATACAATATCTATATTTACATTTAAACGTTTTTGGCTGTAACTTTTTACCCAGTTCAATTAAACAGAGATACAGTAATTTTGTCTTAAAATAATTAAGAAAAAGGTATATTCTTCTAATATCAAAACGACTATTTTTTTAATTTAAAAAACAGATCGAATAAAATAAACAATACACGTTTAAAAAATTTCCTGCTCCTTCTGTGAATAGAATGCACAAATGCACAGATAAACAGACATATTTTAATAATCATTTGTATATTTATTACAATTAACAAATATGTTTACTTTAAAGATAAACATTGTTGTTATGTAGTTTACTTACACGATTTTGAAATAATAAATATTTATGAAAAATGTGTCACTTAAGAAAATTTTAAAAAGCTTGCACTTCCCTACAACAAATATAGTATCAATGTCACATAAACCTACTTGACGCAAAGCTTTAGACCCTCACACTCCAAAATCATCCAGACACGCATCACTTTAAGCCTTGTTTTGTTTTTCATTTCAAGGGGCGCGTGGCGAATCATTAATAGCTGGTGTCAAAAATATACCTAAATATGCGTGCGTCTACTAAGTAAGCATTCAAAAAAGTAATACCAAAGAGTATCTTTTTTAACAAAAACAATGTTAATTACATACTAAATTTGAAAGCGTATAAAAATTTTGAACGTAACAGGAAAATTTTTATACGCTTTTAAATTTAATACATAGAACAACACTTTAAAAATAGTAAAAATGGTAATTACAGTTCAGTTTAGTTTTTTAAATATCGCCATATATAGAGCACTTCGCTATAGCTTTTCGAGCGCTTAAAATAATAATTGTACACTATAATTATTATGAATTAAACATATTATATACTTCTAAATGTGTCAAAACAAGTAAAAATTTAACACAATTTGTACCAATTATATCATATTTAGTCACATTGAAAACAGTTCATTATTGAGTCTTGCTATAATAATTGCTACCAACACCCGCAACAGTAGCGCGTCGATGGCTCTCGTGACGTTGATCGGACTCCACAGACTATCGGGGGAAATTCAACAATGGCGGCAATACGTAATTAAAAATGGCTGCCGATCTAACAAAGACTTCAAGCTTTCCAGCCTACTGAATATCGCTAAAACTTTTTGCTATAGTTGCACAAAAGTGTAGGCTTATCTCTTTGTGATTTTACGTATCTAATCGCATTCTTGACATATTTTTTTTTAAATATTTTATTAACAATCAATAAAAACAAAAAAATCTCTGTTTCACTTGCCAAGTTACTTATTAACTTAAGCTTGAAACCATTAACTGACATTAAACATGAACAAATAGATAATGAATTATTATCTGTTAAACGCCAATTAGTGTCTGCAAGTGCAACTAAAGCTTAAATGCAATATTTAATTCAAAGCTCAATGCTGATGTATAGTTTAATACGTAAATGTTAGTTAATTTAATTAATAATTTCACTATGTCTATAATGTCAAAGGTAAAAAATGTTATTTCTTTTAACATATACAGGACAAATAAGATTTAGTTTCTTAAGATATAAACTGTGTATATAATATCAAGTGTCCTTCACTTTTTATTTTGAAAAATAATTTAAAATATTATTTTCATTAAAGTATGCGGTAAATTAAAATATATTATTTATAATTATATTAATATAATAAAACTTAATACGTGCTTCGTGCGTAGATTTCATTGCTATAATGCTATTTGCACGTACCGAGTATAAAGAGCTTAAGGCAGTTATTATTTTCACCTCAAATGAGATACGTGCGAAAAAGTTCCATGTAGCTTGACTTTATTAAATACAAGAACGTATTTAATATTGGCGTAATAAAAATAAACTTTTCATAAAAATAAATATAAAACCCCTCCCATCGTAAAATAACAAATTACAAACGTTTCTAAAGGAAATATTCTGTAATAATGAGAAAACTAAGAATAACGCAGAGCATTTGATTTCGCTTGGGAGTAGGAGTCGCGTTGTTCACACTACGGTTTAATTTATATTAAAATTTTATACTGCCTTTTTCATATAAATTGATTTAGATAGTTGATTCCGGCTTAGAATAGGATCACCCTGCTACTGTTGGTGTCGTAAGAGGTGACCAAAGTACGCATGGGCAGACTCAACTGGATCTTTGCCACCCCCGGCATTTAATACGTAAAATAGTAACTTTGGCCACTGCGTTTCGCATTGGATAATGACGGGCCCCGGTGCCTATCCACCTTATAGGCCGGCAACGCTTCTGCAGCTCCTCTGGAGTTACACGGGGCCGTGGGCGACGGTAATCACTTACCATCAAGTGACCCGTACGTTCGTTTGCCGTGTCTTTCCATAAAATAAATAATAAATAAATAATTTAAATAAAATCATGAAAAAAATCTCACACAAATTTTAAAAGCTGACAATGGAATATGTTTTTCTTTTAAAATATGAACAGTATGATATTTGTTCAAGTCCAATTTTTAGGTCAATTTTTGTTCACTGCCGCAGGGGCTCGAACGTGCAATAGTTAACGCAACAGGCTGTAAGTTCGATCACCTTTCGAAAAAAATAAACATTCATGTTCATTCTGTCGCTTTACTAACAAGACAAAGCGCGACATTCAGTTTCGTGCGCAACCCAATATCTCAAATTCGACGGAAAGTGGGGAATGGAAGTGTCTTAATCGGATCAGAGTGTCTTAGCACTAGGTTCCCAAGTTCCGTCTGCTAAGCGTACCATGTACAGGATAAGGTTTGAATAATATTTCCATATAATTTTATTTAAACATGCTTTAAGCAGATCAATTGCTTGAATTATCATAATAATGCTACCACACCATCCCTCGCTGAAACACGTTAAGGTAGACTTAATCAAGATTATATTATGAAAATAAATTATTCAAATGAGTGCCGTCTATAGGTGGCATATTTTAGTGAAAGTTCTTAGTGAAATTTCATTAAACACATATTTTATTTTATCTTTTTACATTTTATGTCTAAGTACTACAGAAAAATTTAAAATGAGTTGTTTTCTTTAATTGTTACAGTACATATTGCTGTGCAAGTGAAAACGTATAAATTGGATCTTATGACGTTTTATTTCACTAGACATTCTGTAATTATCGTTACGATAATAAAATTAACAATTCTACACACGATCTCTATATTATTACGTAATGGAGAAAGTTGTGCTGTTTTATGTTTTCCTCAATGTATTCCCATATGGCCATCCATAGGCATATGTCTAATAGAAGAAATTATCTTTGTTTATAGGTTGACAGTTAAAACACTATTATAGTTTATTTAATTTGTATCGGAAAGAGAACATTGAAGAAACATTACGACAGTTTAACTATACTAGCCAAACTAGTTTTGATATACGATTATGAATTGCTACTTAGAAAGCATTTTTATGAAACATTACTGATTGCTCAAAATTGAAAACTGCTGTTGGTTTTTATTGGATATATAAAAGATTCTTTACTCTATTTGTATGCAAAACGTACGATAATAAAATGATACTGAAATGTCGTAAGAGCAACAAGGGCTCGGTCGTGCATCAGGGATTTGAAAAATATTCAGCGAAAGCGTGGCCATCATCCGCCAATGAATTAGCCAATAAAACCAAATTGATCTAAATAAATTTTACTTTATTACCTTTTATCTATTACTTTTTTGAGCGATATGGGAGATTTTTTAGTAAGAAACGTCATAAACGGTAATAGCATTTATGTCTAAAACTTATATTGCTAAAATATCAGCCAGTCACTGTCATATAGAGAGCAGATGAAGGAGGTTTTACGATAAAAAAAGATTACCTCTCTTTTATCATAAAACCTCCTTCGTCTGCTTACTCAATAGAAGTGGCAATATTAGATTCTTGCCACTATTCAGGTAAATCTTACGTCACAATGTCATTAAAAAGTACGGATAGTAAATGCCACCAAACAATCCTAACCTTACTATGTGTTTACTAGAATTTTATTAAATTTGATTATCGCTGAGAATTGTTATTCAACACCAATATTTTTTAATATATTATATTGATTCACAATTTTGTGTCTCTATAAATTGCCATTTTTAAGGGCGCAATAGACACAAGATATAAATGGAAATTTATTTGAATGGGCATGCCAACCAACTATTCAGATGGCTTTTAGGGAATATTTTTCCATTCAACTAATCGTCATAGTCTTAATGTGATTTTTTTACTGACGATAATAAAGCTAAAAAGTCATCTATAGCATATTTTATATTCGCAGTTATTTTTTTATCATTAGTAAGCAATCAAATGAAATTACTATATTATAGTAATTAAACAACACATTAGTACAACGTTGGAAATAAATAAAAACAGCTATGTTATTGTAAATTAAGCGTAATTAAAAAAAATGTTTAGATGTTTTAAAGGCACGCCTTTTCACCGAAAAAGAGTATTTTAACTGTTAGATAAAAGTACGTTACTTTAGGCCGTTGTAACGCAGCGCTACGGGATCTGACTGTAAACGTGAATATGGATTGTATTCCACTCGAGGGATGAAATATATTTTCATTCTCTTGTTAAGTTAAGATTCGGACTTGTTAAGTTAAGACATAGTAGCAATAACTTTCGCTAACATACACGCTATATCGATGAGAAAGGTAAGTCAAAAAGGTAGGCTTCTTCTACCTATCCTGTTATATAGTGGGTAAAATTAATTTATTTAATTTCTGCTTCGTAAGAACGTGTCTACTATAAAAGTGGTCTAATTATTTACAACACCACATTTTACTAATCAAGCGATTTTCTAATCAAATGATATTTCGATAATATTATTTTATATATTAATTATTTAGGAAACATTTTAACGACCAGCAGTGGCATCGATTTTACGTTGTGATTAACCTCTCGATTGATGGCGACGTGAACCCTCAACGCACAACTTTTAACGAGCTCTTCAAGTTAAAAAAAAAGTAGAAATTATTGACGTTTTAATGGATCCGACGATATAAAGGACTTAACATAATTTGAAGCACACTGTATAAAATTATTATTTTAATTCAGTTATACTGTAGACTTTTCGCATAGTAGACTGTTTTACTTTTAGCATATTTTAAGAGAAATACTTTGAAAAAATTACCAAAAATAACAAAGTATAGAGGTGTGTGAAATAAACAATAAAATATACTTTATGTATTATGTGTAGTATCATTAAACTAACTTAATCTTACTAATTATTATTTGTCTTTCATGAAAAAACTCAAAAATCAACATAATAAAAACCCAAAATACAACGAAAAACGTTAGAATCAGCAAATACTTAATAAAATAAGAAGGGAAGGAATGATTCAGATTTCTATATTAAACTCAATAGAAATATTTTTTGCTTTTCAAATAATGCACAAAAAAAATAGCAAAAATTTATCACTGCCGTACAGCCTACGGATATGAAAATTCACCGTCCATATTTTTCGTTACATCCTAAGCGAGGACATAAAGGTAGAACATTTGTATTGAAAATTAAACGTCCTTTGAAATATGCTACGCCGTGCGAGTTGTTAATAAGCGAACCTAAAAAATATATATATTTTTCTCACATTTCTTTGCAATTTATGTTGTCATAAGATACTATTAAATAGGTACTAAATAATATTCATATGTAAGGTTTGTATATACACAAGCGTGTGACCAGTCCAGACTCAAATTCGGCGGAAAATGAGTAACGGAAGTTGGACCGAGTGTCGTAACTCTGGGTTCCAATGTTCCCTCTATCTACCCTGCCATGTGCGGGATACAGCGTGAAGCTGAGCGAGTATTTATAGTTTTTTTTAAGGGCTTGATATCTGCAAATGGTAGGGTAGGGAAAGGGAGTTGGGGAACCTAGTCTTAAGACGTTTTGTTCCGTTCCTCACTTTCCGCCGAAGTAAACCATTGTACTACTATTTCGAGTGACGGAAATCAACGCCGCGCTATGCCTTGGTACCAGAGCGCTGTGGGGATTGAATCTTAACAGTTTCTCCATTAGTGTACGTATCTGGCAAATTTAATACATGTTGGTTAGAAACGAGTCAAAATATCTCTCTTTCATTGGATCCGAATAGGATGGGACGGCAGTTTATGAAATTTAAGCATTCTTCAATCTCCTTAGAGAAACTAAAAGGCTTATAGTACACTACATTTAAAAGTAATATATACGAAAAACTACTAGTAATAAACATGAAATATTACTAAATATTATTATTAACTCACAATATCACAAGATATAAAAATTGTTTATACTTGTAACTTATTTTGTGTGTTTGTTTGTTGTAGTTGTTGTGTAGCTTTAAAAAGTTCAATATTTTTGTACGTTTTCTAAATAAGTATTTTAATAATACATTTTAACCTAGACCAGGTTTTTTTAGGTCCATATTATAACTACTTATTACAATTTCCAACAATATTAAAATATTAATTAATGATGCAGCTTCAAACTTTTTTTTAAAGCTATATAATTAAGTTATCTTTATTTGTATTTGACACAAGTATATCTACGATTTTCAAAAAGTCTACAGTATTATAGTTTTAGTAATTTAAAGTTCTTTTAAAGCATATTTTTGTATTTTTTTAATTTATTTTATAAACATATATGTTATTTTTAAAATAGATGTCATTCATTCCTTATACATATTTCCAAATATTATAAAGAGCATGTGTTCCAACGTATACAATTTTGTGGAGCTGACATGTCTCGTGATTGTAACAATATTTTTTACGTTGAATGAAGATTAATCACCAATATCATTTAGTAATAAAAGCGTATGTATGTGAAATACTTATGTATCATGTATATATGTATGTATATATATATATATATATATATATATATATATATATATATATATATATATATATATATATATATATATATATATATATATATATACACCTCTGCGGAGGGGCAGAAGCTCATATACAAACTGGCCCGTGGCCGGGATAAAGCGACGCAAGATATCGCAAAATGTCTTTGCGTCAAAGATTCCCAGGGCACGTTGCTCTGTAATCCCGCTTCTGTGAAGGAGAGATGGAGAAGCTATTTCCAAGAGCTGCTGAACACTCAGCATCTGTGCAGTCTTCATCACGACCCACCGCCTAACCTCGGACTTGTTGCCCCAATAACCTTTGACGAAACTCGGAATTGCCTTCGACGCATGAAGAACGGAAAAGCGGTGGGGCCTGACGAAATTCCGATCGAAGCGTGGAAATCGTTGGGCTCTCTTGGTGTGCTCATACTTACTGACCTTTTTAACCATATCTTGAACACTGGAAAGATGCCACACCAGTGGCGGCTTAGCTTTATTACCCCTATTTACAAGGGAAGGGGCAGTGTCCAAGATTGTGGTAGTTATAGGGGCATTAAGCTTATGAGTCACACCATGAAGCTCTTCGAGCGCATTATCGATATCAGGCTCCGCCGAGAGTGTACTGTCTCTGAGTCTCAATATGGATTTCAGCCTGGATCGTGTACTATGGACGCCATTTTTGCCCTCAGAACTTTGATGGAGGCATACAGGGAAAAGAGGAGAGCTCTGCATGTGGCTTTTTTAGATCTGCAGAAGGCCTTTGACTGTGTGCCTCGTCAGTGTATCTGGTGGGCATTGCGTTTGAAAGGGATCCCTGAGGCCTATATTGAGATTATCAAAGATATGTATCACAATTCCGCTTCCATGGTTAGGACTGCTGTTGGCGACACCATACCTTTCCAGATTACAGTAGGGGTTCACCAGGGCTCAGCTCTTAGCCCATTCTTATTCAACGTAGTGCTAGATACCGTCTCGGCTCACATCCAAGACCAGCCTCCGTGGCTAATGATGTATGCCGATGACATAGCACTCGTTGAAGAGAACCGGCTGATGCTAGAGCGTAAAGTGAACCTCTGGAATGGTACGCTTGAGAACGGCGGTCTTAAACTAAATGTGTCGAAGACCGAGTACATGGCTTGCGGGAGACCGGACTCGAGCACTATCCATATAGGTACTGAACCAGCCGTTAAGGCGGAAAAGTTCAGGTACCTCGGATCCGTTATGCACGAGTCTGGAGGCATCGATCACGACGTTCACGGTCGGATAAGCGCTGCCTGGGCCAAATGGCGGGAGGTCACTGGTGTGGTCTGCGATCGCAGAATACCAACCAAACTCAAGGGGCTGATATATAAGAGCATCGTTCGACCGGTTCTTTTATACGGCAGCGAATGCTGGCCAGTACTATCTCGGCACACTCAGGAGCTTCATGTCACGGAAATGAAGATGCTGAGATGGATGTGCGGCGTAAAGCGGTCTGACCGCATACGTAACACATTCATTCGAGGTAGTCTTGGAGTCCGTGACATAGCGGATAAGCTCCAAGAGCGTCGCCTGAGGTGGTATGGTCACGTTGCGCGCCGGCCTAGGAACTATGTCGGACGCAAGTGCCTTGATATGTCTGTCCCTGGAGTGAGACCTCCCGGACGCCCAAGGAAGCGCTGGTTGGATGTCGTGATGCAGGACATGAGAGCCAATGGTCTAACCACTGAGGACGTACAAGATCGTGCAAAGTGGAGTAGGCTCAGTAAGAAGGCAGACCCTGGCACAGCAAGCCGGGATTAATGCCAGGAAGAAGAAGATATATATATATATATATATATATATATATATATATATATATATATATATATATATATATATATATATATATATATATATATATATATATATATATATATATATATATATATATATAAATATATATCCGATCCGATATCTGATTCTAGTTAGTAGTATAGATAAAAAATATACGTTATTGCAGTGTGTGGTGTATAAAAATAAAAAAAAAGTTTAATTTCATTTCAAACTTACAATTGAATAGTGGTTTAGTATTCATCTAAATTCCTTACTTTTTATTATCCTTCGTTGTTTACAAACATCTGTTGCCATTGATGAAATTCCTATAAGCTTGATTGTATAAAGCCAATAAATCTCAAAGTCAAAAGACTTTATCACAAAAGAGTTTCAAATTGCTATTTTTTCTCAACGTAAGGAATGTGATTAATGCAACGTGCGTCTTTTACTACATAAAACCATTCATGCTATATGAAACGATGTAAATGCACGTAAAGGATTTTCATAATACCTTTTTGCATATTAACTTTACCTGTATTGTATTTTAATACTTACAATAATAAGAACCCATGTTACATTAGTATAAAAAGATTATTGAGTAATCCTGTCAAAATTGAAGCCTGTCGTGGCCCAACGTCATAAGCGTGTGACTGTAACCGACAGGTTGTGGGTTCGATCCCCAGTCGCGGAATATAAATCATTAATATTTTCAATTTAAATATTTAATGTTTCATTTCTTCGTTCTAGTAATAAGGCAAAGCGCGGCGTTGAGTTCCGCCACCCTACACGCAATGCCTTAAATTCGGAGGAAAGTGGGGAACGGAAGTGGAACGGAGTGTTTTAACACTAGGTTCCTGGGTTCCCCATCGCTACCCTGCCTCGTGCAGGATACAGCGTGAAGCTGAAAACATTGATTTAACTTAAAAAAATAGGTTAGGTTGACAAATTTTTAGTAGTTTTTAACTTTTTTCTTTCATTTAAAGCTTTTTTTTTGAAACCTGTAGTTTCACATATAGGTTCAAAAAAATCTTTAAATGAAAGAAAAAAGTTTGATGAATTCTTCATTCAGTCGGACTGAACAAATTTAAATTAGCGCTATCAAACTTTACAAGCCATATCTTTTCAAAGTAATTTCACAAGCTCGACCTTCATTTTCAAACACTAAGAATACAATCATCTTAAATTTCCAAAGATTCAAAAGCGAATCGTAGAAAGCGTTAAAGCTGTAAAAGTTTGACCTCATTTGAAATATCGGCTGGAAGTCTTCCAATATTTTCCTATTGTCTTAGCTCTTATGTTTTCAAAATAGACACGTCCGCTTAAGTACAAAAACGGTGCCAATTTGACAGTTGTAATGTCGATCTCATAATATTATTGAACTGAGATTTACAATCACTTAAATATAATATGGCGTACAGTATTGTTAATGTATTCATAAAGTTATACCTGCATATAGTAAACTTTTTCAAAAGTGAATTTCCTAAACAAACGGCTAACTGAAAAAATAATTACAAATACCAAATATATTTGTGTTATACTTACCAAAAGTTCATCAGTTTGAATCTAGTATAATCATCAAGAAATAACCTTACATCTATTTATTCATAACAATAATTTATAAATAAAACAAACTTTGTGATTTTTTTGCATATATTTTTACATAAAATATAATTCTATTTCAATACAAAGAAACCATTTTATAAAATATACACGTTGCATAGTCAAAATATACTAGCATAAACAAAACAAGAATTTGTTTTGAATAAAATAAGATTTTCATGTAATATGACGTTTTTATGGACAGAATTTATAAAATCATCACATTAACATGAAAATGAACTTATAAATTATTTGTACATAGAAATACACATTCTGTGAAATGTGTGGTTTTTCCTCAGTTATTATATTTTAACATACATTTTTTTTTTCATATACATTATATTATATCAAAGCCTGTCGTGCCATGCAGAATACATTGTAAAGCTGAAAATTACATATGTATACATATATATATATATATATATATATATATATATATATATATATATATATATATATATATATATATATATATATATATATATATATATATTATATATATATATATATATATATATATATATATATATATATATATATATATATATATATATATATATATATATATATATATATATATATATATATATATATATATATATATATATATATATATATATATATATATATATATATATATATATATATATATATATATATATATATATATATATATATATATATTATATATATATATATATATATATATATATATATATATATATATATATATATATATATATATATATATATATATATATATATATATATATATATATATATATATATATATATGGGTGCCACCACTCAATGAAATATCTCCTATTTGAAGGCAATAGGAGAACAGCAGTGTCTAAAAGTGAATAGTGTCTTAATATTAGGTTGCCAAGTTCCCTCTACCTAACCAGCTAGATGCGAGATTTTTATCTCATGTATCTGTAGATCTGTTAATGTTAATTTTGATGAAAGTTAAAGTTAATGATCTGAAAGCTATACGTATTTCGTTTTAAGTGTTATTCCAAAAAAAGAGCAAACGTTCGAATCCATTTTTAAAATTAAAGGAGTACTCATCATAATCCTATAAAAAATTTGTACAAGCAACAATATCGCGTTAATAATCTTTACTTCTAAAAATATTTCAGGACAGTTTTATCTTTATAGCTCATTCAATTAACAAAGCTCTCACATAAGTCTAACGTAAAGTTGTAAACAAATACCACGACATTTCATACAGATCAAATCGATCCATTTATATAAGTATCTCTTTTCGACAATTACTTAAAAGCGTGTTGACCTATTTCAGTCGGTACTGGGCTTATTTTCCTTAGTTCAATAAGCAATGATGTTTTGTAAGAAATAGCCATTAATAAAATATTATTTAGGTAGAAACAATAACACTGGTCAACAAAATTTTAACTTTTTTATGTCACACGAAAACTTATGTCAAATTTTGAATAAACTAGGGCCTTCAATCAATAATATATCAAGAGAAAAATAATGACACGTCCTGGAAATATAGAAACATGTATTTATTATTTTTATATAAATAGGAAAAACTCAACACTTAAAAGAATATTGTTGAATGTACAACCGATAAATATTATTTTCGGGAATATTTAGCTTCTGGTAGGTCTCTCTATAGATTTCAACAATAGTCTGCTAACATTCCTGGACTTCATTTCCCTTGGTAACGCTTCTCCATTGAGGAAATATCCTGATAAAACCTCTCGCCTTGTTCATCACACACGGCTTCCAAGCTTGCAAGAAAGAAATCCTAAGGAGAGTGCAGCATGTGTATTTTTAAGGACATGTTACATCTCAAAGCTTTATATGACATTAGTAGTTAATTTATGAAATCTCTGTAATTTTCCGCTCTATAGATACCTAAAAAAATTTGAACAACATGCACAAAACATTTCCAGGTAACTTTTTCAAATCATTCAATTTCTCCTCAAAATCTTTATCTTTTATTACTTTACATATTTGTGGACTTACAAATATACCATCTTAATTTTTGCCTCACTGGGTTTGGGGAATATTTGTTTTAGATATAAAAAGCCACTGCCATCTTTAGGCATAGTTTTTACAACATTTTTCATTAAACCGAGTTTTATATACAACGGTGGTAAAAATATGTCACTAGGGTTCACTAAAGGAAAATTTTTATGGCCTGGAGTGGGCCCCACTTTCTTGCTGTAGTGACTCTGTCTCTCTCTACTGTCCCATTCGCAAAAAAAACAGCAAAATTTTGTGTAACGTAGTTGCAGTGTTGCTCCGCAAGAGAGCAATGACTTATAAAATCTCTCTCTCTTTGGAACAGGTAGTTTAGTACTGTGTGGGACAGGTCTGATAGCTGACGATAAGTTTGGATACTGAATAGTGTGTTTAGACTAGGTTGTTATGCCTTTTGTTTGAGTTGAACAAAAATAATAATCGCTTATACGATCTTTTGGTTCTAGCCAAATCATTGGTATAGCGAATGGCAAAGGTATAGGTTAATAAAGTTTTTTACTAGCGGGTTTTGAGATCAGAAATGTATTTATAGCTGTCACTAAAAAACTGGACCTGACTGGAACGAAACTACTTATTTTTTTAATGAAGGGTTGCCAACCTAAACAAAAATGACCACTAAGTTCATGTGACAATCAGTCATAAACATTTTCCAGACAAAACTAGACTATATAACAACATTTTTATTATTTTTACATATTTTTGCATTCTGAGCTTTTATTATTAATGGCTATACTATTTGTTCTATATTTTAGATAAAAAATTAAATACGTAATTTTGAATAAAAATTAAACCTCTAATCAGTACAAGATATGTAAAACAACTACATTATTCTAACAATATAAAACATGCTTTAACATATAAGAATGTTATAAAATAGAGTTTAATAATATTATAATATTTGATATTAAACAAAAGTCTAAAAAATATAATTAAAAAGGTTAGTTACGCGTCAAAAATTAAAGTTGTAAGTGATGTAATCATCAAGGAATTTTTTATAACTTTTTAAATCTTCTTATTATAAATGTTAAAACTAATGAAAGATACATAAAAATATTACTTAAATAAATCGGTTCGATACCCGATCTTTAAATATTACTTAAAGATCGGGTATCGATCCTTAACTGAAATCTTTAAATATGAATAAATTTGCCAAACCAAAACACATCATTTACACAAAAATAATATTATAAAAAATCTATCAAAACTATAATTTAGAGCTCCGTACTATGGTTTTATCATAATATGACCGTTTTTGCTTGGGAAAAGTGATCATAAAAATCTACTATAATAATATCAACCACTTCTCCAATAGGTATTGCAGTCCGATTAAGTGAAAATCTATGTAGTAATAAATGTTACCCTGAGGCACTGAAATGTTTTAAAGTTGCGTCAGTTTAATTTTTTTGTTGAATAAAAATGTACATAAATGCTTTTTATAGTCACCCATTGTGATGTACTATTTTTACGATTTGATTTTGAACCCTCATAATTTGTTAAGTAAAAATCTAATAGCTTAAGATGGTTTTGAAAAAATCTAAAAAAGTTTAAACTAGAGTTTCTTTGCTTTTTTTGTTAACAATATAATATCTTCTACAATAAAAGGGAAAAATGGCGCGAAATTCTTCGGAGATATTTCTGTCTCTTCCATGAAATGTAAGAATATCGGAAGAAAAAAAGATTTGTTTTCTTGAATTAATTATTTTTAAGGACATTTAATAAATGTCTTTAGAGACCTATAGAACCCTCTTAACAAACGGTTCCAGAGTTGACAGATCATGTATTATCATTATAGTCAACAGATACACACACATTTTAGTATTTGTTTCGCGTCTTTATTATATATCTTTTATTATGACTTTGAGTGTAAATCTGCTAGCAGAACAATTAAGTAAATTCACAGAAGGAACAATAAACGTTTTATAAAACCTATGAGATTTTTAACATTTTCACGTTTTCAATAACTTATATTATTTACGAATATAAATTGAAATAAACGTGGATTTTATATGTTAATTCTTTCGAATGGTATAAAAATGTACGACTACATAATAACATAAGGCAGGTTTATACATGAACCCGACGATATGTCATATAACAGGTTAGGTGGCGAAGCACAACTCCACAATTTTATACATCTAGATGTATAAAAATCGCTAGATGTGTAATATTTTTATACATCTGGATGTATAAAAATAGATAAAAATAGGAATAAAAACAATTCAATTATTTACAACGTTAATGCTGATCTGTGTATTAACAATAAAGCGGAATTAGTCCATTTCATTTTAGTAAAGGTATATTGGCGTAATTCTAATGTGACGAAATGAGTATTCATAGTTTCATTTACTAATGCTTAAGTGGGATTCCCTGTAATAGTTTTCCAGGTTTCACCTAATTTCTAAAACAAACACAATAAAACAAAGTATATTTTTATAGCGCGCGTCTATCCTCATATCGGGATCATTTCCACATAATCCCGCAGAGGCACTCAGATGCTGTACTATAATAAACTCGCCGGAATTACTTCCAATGCGAAACTCGTGGGAAGCCATTAGGCAACAGGCGTTCAACTTATTTACAACTTTCCTCCATTCACGCCCGGTAATATCTTCTCTGTTTATCTCCTAACAAACCTTATAAAGATTCGGTTAATAACATTACTTTGTTATAGAAAGATTCTTTTATTCTTGCCTAGACGTACGATTTATCTCTTGACTATAAATTTTAAAAGTAAATTCTTTAAGCTGACATTGCGATGTAAACACTGCATTTTAATAACATAATATATAAACGTAATTGTACTGTTATTTATAAAGCTAGTTTAATAAAAGAAGCGGCAATTAAAAAAAGGAGGTCGTGAACTAAAAAGATTAATGATCAGCATCTCAACGAGGTAGACAAATGATATCCAATTTATATGAAAGAAAGAATAAAAGGGTGGCTTTTAAAATGAATATTGCCTTAAATTAGGAGAGATTAGCTTTAAAAGCTCTTCAAGGTACAATTAATGGTTCTCGGTTAATAATGAAGCAACTCCCACATTGTTGGTATTTTAAGTATTACTTATTTTTTTCATATTTTTTAACTTTATAATATTTAATCCAAAAATTAAGGAAGATTTATTATGGAGCGCCTTGTCATATTTTCACTTTCGCTCACCTCTAAATTTTATCTTGTACACATAATTAGTTGTGAATAGGATCCTACTAGGGCTATAACTAACATTTTTAACTTCAATATTCTACCTTCGTAGAATTTAGACTGAGAAAAAATAATGACATTTCTATGTACGATTTACAGTAACACAGAACATTTTTTTTATATCTACAGTTTAAGTAGTTTTTTACTGGGAAGATAAGGTACATGTATAAAAGTAAAACCTATACCACTAAGTGTTAAGATTTTTTTACATTTTAAAATGAATCCTAAGTGTACAAATATATGTAGTGGCGCAGTGGCATCAGCGTGTAACTGTAAACATAACGGTTACGACGCGCGGTCGTCGATTCAACCCCCACTTGAGGAAATAAAATATTGAATGTTTATAAATTAAATATTTAATATTTTTATTCCTTCCTTCTGCTAATAAGGAAACACGTGAGAGAAAGAAGTATAGAGCTTTAAAATGTATTCGAACATCTAGCTTGATAGATTTTTTTTTATCGAAATAGCCGTTACAATATTCCTCCAGGAACGACTACGTAATCATAGCGACGTCTCGAGTACGGCTACACTAATTTCCACTTGAAAACACTGCCGACGTGAAATGGCGGATTTTTAAGATATTTTCTTCAAGATAAGGTATGAAGTTGTGAAAAATATTCACTTAGAAACAAGAAATATTCTAGTGGTAACAAATTCTTCAATTTGCTTTTTCCAAAAAACATGGACGGAGTATGAAAGCCTGTCTTGATAACTAAACAAAATATATAAGAAACTGTCTAATAGTATTTGTATGGTATTAGGCAGTTTCTTATATATTTTGATTTAATGAGACAGTTCAAAATAGATTCATATCATAAAATACAAAGAACCTCTTTGTAAAAAAAAGCAATAATTAATCTGACATTAACACATAAATAATCTGATAATTACTAAACAGATTATTAGTAAGTAAGGTAAAAGTTACATTATACGAGTAAATATCATCAATTTGTATATTTTATTAAAAAAATAATAATAATGACAATAATTTACATTATAGAATTAAATATGTTCACATAAGAAATCATTATTAGGATGCTGTATACACACTGTTAACGCTGGCGAAGCTGCAAGCAGAGCTGCTTGCCTTACTGAATAGCCAGGCGAAGCAAACATTTTTAAAAGTATAATACGAAAAATGTAATTAAAAAATATTTATTTGTCATACTTCCGTTGTAGAATTTATGACAAATTCCATTCCTAAACAGAATCTTTTCTATTGTTTATTAGATTTGATTGTTTGTTATGTCATTTGTTTTCCAATGAATATTACAAAAAAGAAATAAAGAAAATATAACTAGTAAGTGAACAAAATATTTTGGTACATGGGAACATTATTTTATAAGTATCTTCATAAATAGTTATCAAAGTTAAAGTTGACAAAGTTTTTTAGCTTCACGTTGTTTCCTGTACATAGCAGGCAGAAGGAACCTGGTGTAAAGACATTTCATTCCCTTCGTTCCCTTCCGTCGAATTTGAGGCATTGTGGCGGAACTCAAAAAAGCGCGTTGCCTTACCTACAGCTATCGCATTTACAGTCTTACGTTTGTAACCGTGCGCCACTACAAGCTCAATATATGTAGTAAATAAAGCTATATTTAATAGTCAACAACCCTATGTGCATATTGCAACGAGTGTTATTATCTTGAAACCTGTGAATAAGCGTACAATTTCGACACTGGCATAATAAAGGACTTCATTAGTATTTCGTTATTCATTACATGTACACAGGAAGTTTTATTAGATATCCTCTCGGGTAACTACGGATAGCTGTATGTAAATAATGTTTCATGAACTTAGACTAATTATAAAAAGGTCTCATTTGTTTTGAAATTGCAAACAATTAAGTGAGTGGTTTTAATGAATGAATAATTTATGCGTATGCCAGGGTAAGCGTAGTTAAGTCATTTGAGGAACGATGATCGAGTTTCCGGTTCAACCTCAGCGATATTTAATTCACTAATATTAAGATAGAAAAATAAGTTTATTTACCTTAAAATATCAGTATTTTCTAAAATTGTTACTATCTTTCATATTACTAATATCACCAATATTGATTTAACTTACTATTCAGTAATATGTAGATAAAGAGGGAAATCTTTTACTTGATTCTAGGTCGCCGTTCCTGATGTTTGATTAACACTAATTATCCCAACTCTCTTAAATATACTTATTATTATTTCTTTTACAATTTAATCAAACTGTAAACACAGTTGTACTACTTGCTATTGTTATTACTTGTTATTACATAATCTATTAACTCTTCGTACCACTGATTAGTAGTAGATGTAATATATTATGCAAGTATGTTTTTACAAATTTTATATGTGCCTTGCTACCGGCTCCACTAGGTAAAATGACTCTGAATAGGGAAAAGGAATAAATAAAAAACATCTCTGTATTTTAAAATTTCAAACCACAAATACGAGGTTTCGTACTTAGTATCTATATCAAAATTCTATAAAAATGCTCAAATTATTGTAAAAATAATTTGAGCATTTTTATAGAATTTTATAGTGTTATTCCACACTTAGGACAGAAAATACCCAGCTTAAAATTAAAAAGCGTATAAAAATTTTGAACAAAGCAGGATTTGAACCCGCACCTCTGGAAAACGGTTCACTAAGACAACTAAGCCATTGAAGGCTTGTCCACTAAGACAACTAAGCCATTGAAGGCTTGTCCACTAAGACAACTAATCCATTGAAGGTTTAGTTGTGTTAGTGGACGGCTTTAAAGAAGCGCGTGTTAAAATCCTGCTGTGTTCTAAATTTTTATACGCTTTTTAAATTTAAGTTTAGTATGGTTAAATTACTTTGGTACTACAATATTACATGTATTTAAAACTACAAATAATTTTAAAATAACTGATGATCTATTGAATTCTGTTGTAATTATACTGTGTACCAGAATTTCAATACATCATCTCGGTCAATCTGTCAAATTGCACGTTCATCTCAAGAAGCCATTAGGGCGTGTGCCTGAATACCTACAAGCTATTGATCTACGTGCAAAGTTCGGTACATACTCTTAGATTCATGCCAAACCCAATATACCCTTAGCACATATTTAGGTTATGTGTAATATATTGATTTTGTTCACATTGGGCTATAATGCTTAAACAATAGTAACACATTGTACTCATTTTCACGCTGTATCCCGCAGGCAGAGGATCTTGGGAACCTAGTGTTAAGATGAATTCGAGGCATTTTGCTTTGAGTGGCGGAACGAAAATATTAAACATTCCACTTCTTGGAGTGGCAATCGATCCCACAACCTATCGTTTACAATTACACGCTTGTGCCACTGCGCCATGACAGGCCTCGACACATTGTAGATTAACTAATGAAAAGTAATGTACATCTATCTAATTTTCAGTATGTAATTTGTCTCAATAAAATCTGAAAGCTGTCTGACTAATGTATCGTTGAAACACTTTGACAGATTATGAGAACTTGCAAGTATCAAATAAGTACACAAAAAGTTTTTTCTCTTTAGAAACTTCACGCTAAAGAAGAACAAATATTGATATCATAGATCAATGTATGTAATAAAAAACCATTAATATTTTGAAATAACAGATTTTTTTTATCAATGTACTCATTTAATTACACTATTTTAATAAAAATATAGCTTTATTTTTATGCTTGTAAATTTTTAAATCTTTCTAAACATAAAAATCGTAAATAAATTAGTCATGTCATTTTATTTGAAATGTACAACGTAACAATCGTTAGAAGTATAATAGTACCTTCAACAAAATAATATCAGTATTTTGTAAGTTTACTAGGCCAGAGTTTAGCGTGCTTTTTTTATAATTTGGCCTAGTTTGAGCAAATACATAAAATTTTGTTTAACTAAAAGTTTGACTTTATGTTAGTAATTCATAAAGTTCTTTATTGATCTCTACGTTTACAAATTTTACGAAAACAGTTCACAAACTTTCATTTACACTTGTTTCATCGCTATTTTATAGAATATTTTATCTTGAATCTTAAATTACATAATTACACTTAGGCATATTATTTTTAAATTCAGTAACGCTTGATAAGATAAACTCTACTTACTACTCGCTACATAATGTATAAAAATGATTACGGTATATCTTAAACCGAAGTCTCCTCCTAATCTTGCCATGCAGAAGAACATGTAAAATAATATATAGACTATACAACAGCTACTTCTAGTATTACAATTTAGTTTTTCGAATTTAATAGAAACCGATGAAAAAATTAAGACGATAAAATGTAATATGTGACTAAAAAATATTGAGGACCATTTACTTGCGCTCGATTAAATATTACGTGAGGAAATTGAGCCTAACTGAAAATCTTCCGTAAATTCAATAGACCCTAAACGCCGTCATTTTATACTTCCCTTACATTATGTTTAAGGCATAAACTTTTTATTTAACGTTAATATTCGATATTTTGTTAGTTATTTTCCTGCTTTTGTAATTTTATCTTTACGGTTAGGTTTTATAGACTATATAATTTATTTTTATTCTTTTTTATTTTGTTTTCTTTCTTAACCGTGAGCTCTAGCCTTCACAGCGGCTTCAATTAATATAAAAAATAATAATTAAAAAATCTCAACATACTATACAATATTTTATATGTACGTAGACAATGTGAGATAGTATTTCTTATTTATTTATTTATTACTTCTATTCTGCTTTTAGTTTACGACGTTCTGAGTGTGCAGATTAAACAGTTATCACCACAACAATGTCACGCAGTGCGTTTGTCCAGATTATTCTAGTTCTTCATATTATCTTCTAGATTTCAAATCATTATATGTCAGTGCATATTGTTCGTTGTTCGATCGTTTAACCCCTTTTATGAATGTTTAAAATTGAAATTAATGTCCGTGATTTTGTTGCCTTCATGTTTGGCCGGGTCACTTTAGCTGTCTCTCTAGAGATTTACGCGAAAACACCACCTTAGTTCTTCGCCTTTTTAGATAAAAATTAAAAGACCTTATTCCTTTAGTTTTTGAACGTAATTTTAAATATTTTAAATTATTTGTATACTTCAAATTGAACCACACGGATGCCGTTTAAATACTTAAATATACATATATGTACCCTCAATCTGCTTAGAAAATAGTGTTAGTTGTAGATCTCTCTATTCTATTAGTACATTTAATAATAAATATAATCAACATTTCCAAAGTCTCCTAAAGTTGTTAAAACACTGAGCTTTAAATGTATTAAGTATTTATGGAATACACAGACTATCTAATTACGCGAATAGTTTCCATAGCAAGCAAGTTAAAGCTGTGATCAAAGCTGTTTTAATTAGCTTTAAAGCTTCTAAACCTGAAAGGAAAATTAATTAAGAACGTTTTACAACACATAGATTATAAAATTTATTTTACTGGGGCATCCTATATAACAATCATTTAAAAAACTGTACATGATTTTTTATAGTCTTAAAAAAAATTTCTAAATTTGGATATCACAAAAAAGAACAATTAAGAAAAAGAGTTTTATCGTCAGCGAGAAATCTATAAAAATCAAAAACGGCTCATTGACGTTATGTTTGCTTAAATGACAGACAGACTCAAATGTGTTAAATAAAATAATCTTTATTAAAGATATCGTGCAATTCAAAAACCCATTATAAATATTTTTATTAAATTATTTAAACCTTAAAACAATTAACTGTTCCAAGTTACTTAATTCATGTCAGGCAAGCTGTTGCAGTGAAAGTTTTTAAGTGCGACGACTATTTCTCAAAGAAATACAATTTACCTTTTACTATCCTGGAGAATTAAAGTAAAAACAATTATTATTTTTTAACATTATTTAATAGCCAACATCTAACACTATTAAAGTAGACATTTACCTAAAATAAATGATTTCAGGAATATTTTATTAAATTCATCCTCATCATTACAATCATCGTCGTAAATTGCTCTACTACTCAGCCAACTGTTGCCAATTTATTTTATTTATGTGGCTAATTATCATCCAATAACAAATTTGAACATATAACCTCTATATAAGTGAAAACTCATAAACATTTCCGCCTATGTCAGATATTGTACGATTTATTATATGTAATACATCTCCATCATTCATTCTATAGTGGAAATGAATAAAATGATGAATTCTTACTGCGACGAAGCGGAGTGTGGCACGCAATATCTCCTAATGGCATTGCCTGCGCACCTGTTCTGCATGTTATTCAACACGAAACTAAAGAATTACCTATTAAATTGCATTTGCTTTAAACATACTTGTACATATATAATTATCTCATGACTGAATAAATTGAATTGAATAAGATTTATTTTCTTATAAATCGAAAGTCATATTCATCGTGGCGATTTAAACCTATGTTATATGAAAATTGAATCAACAGTTTAAAAACTATAAGCATTTTGTCAAACATGAGGTCTGTCGTGGCGCAGCGGCACAAGCGTGTGACTGTAACCGATAGGTTGTGGGTCCGATCCCCACTCGACAAAATGAAATATTTAATATTTTCAATTTAAATATTTAATCAGCGAAGAAATGAAAATTCTTCGCTCTGTTCTCTGTTCTCAGTTCCGCCACTCAACACGCAATGCCTCAAATGCGGCGGAAAGTGGGAAACGAAAGTGGAACGAAAAGTCTTAACACTAGGTTCCCAAGTTCCCTCTGCCTACCCTGCCATGTTCGGGATACAGCGTGAAGCTGAGTTTTGCCAAAATGAGACAGCGGATTTTTAGTTAGGGGGCGCATTTTGAACCATCGTTTAAGCTAGTACAAGTGTAAATAAGATTGACTTGTTCGGTTTCCTTTCTTTTAATGTTAAAACATAATTCAATGTACCTATTCATGTTTCTGAAATGTTTTATACAGTATAGTATAACTTATATTCACCTATGCTGAAATAACAAATTAATATTTTGTGTGTAATCTTCAAGGATTTCATGACTTTGAACCATCCGTATGGTGCTGTGAAATGTGTATGTGTATGGTACTACACCATTAATACTTCTATTATTAGATATTATTAAATATCTTCATGCCGTGACTTAACGTAAAAGATATCTTAGATTTACTGCATAGGACTGAATAGAATTGCTACTATACTTTGTTTTTGTCTGGTAAAAAAGTCTGGTTTTAAAGAAACCTTACTCCACCCCGTTGTATTGTAAATGTCTGATTAGATGTTATGACGCAAATACAACATTTTGTTTGAATGATTTAATCTTATCATTCATATATGTACTATATAAATTAAATAATTAGGTTTAATACTTAGATATTAGGCAATTATTCACAAAAATTACAAAGATAGCAAGCAAATGACATGTTGAAGGCAATATTAAATTACTTTTAAAAATAATGTTTATCTTTACGTATTATTTGCATATTCCAAAGTCGTGGAATCTGGTTTCCCGCTTTGTCTATGTATAATGAAAAATAATGTTTACTATTAAAAGTATACTTAGGATTTAAGCCAACGAACGATGAAATTATTTATTACTATGTTTGTCATTTACCAGTAAGGTGTGTCATAATAGATAAGAAAGTTATAATAAAGGTAAACTTATCTCCATATAGCAAGTTTAATGATTGGTACAAATATATACAGTAACGCTGAAAATAAACATTTTGAACATATTAAGTAGGAGGAAAATAAACATTTTAAAGATATTTCGGAGAAGTAATTAGATGTTTTAAATTTTTAGAATTATAGGGCTACAGATGAATATGAATTAATTATAGACTATGAAACTTGTATCTTGTATTTTATACCCATCATTTATAACCATTCATACATACAAACTATCGAGTTTTTTAATAATATGTTTGTAGTATAAAACATAATTTTCCTTTAAGCAAATGTGTATTTGCAAAATTTTGTATATAGGCATAGAGACACTAGTCATCTACTTGAACTCAGACATAAATAGAATTTGCACTCGCAAGATCGTATCTTGTCTCGTTACATAAAGTTATATTGCGGTTAGCGAGCAAGTATTTCTTTATTCTATATTTTTATATTATAAGTATTACGCAACATATTTTACTATACGTAAGTTATGATACATCAAAGTAATACATATTTTTTTTTAGCTTCACGCTGTATCCCGCACGAAGCAAGGTAGGCAGAGGGAAGAGGAGAAAGGAATCTAGTGTTAAGACACTCCGTTCCACTTACGTTTCCCACTTTCCACCGAATTTGAGGCATTGCGTGTTGAGTGGCGGAACTCAATGCCGCGCTTTGCCTTATTACCAAAGCGAAGAAATGAAACATGAAATATTTAAATTGAAAATATTAACATTTCCTCGACTGGGGATCGAACCCAGAACCTGTCGGTTACTGTCACACGCTTGTGCCGCTGCGCCACGACAGGCCTCACATAACTTTTTACTATATATATTTTAAGCAAACAATTAACATGTGACGGCATAATAAATCTGAATGTTAATAATGAGTACTTAAAATATATGTTTTCTGAATAGATATTTACATAAAATATTGCTTATTAGGCAGTGTTGCAATCTCGGCTCTTGTGGTTCGCACCAACGGCAAAAGAGTATTGTTTATGTCTACGATTATTTACGCTGTATTGTATCACGGGCTATTGTGCCCCTAATGAGCGATCTGAAGCCACGCACGCCGTATTCAACCAGAATGAAATGAGATGTTTCTACCTTTGAAAATTCGTGAAAATATAAACTTTTACAAATTGCTAAAAATTTCATAATTGCTAAAAATTTATAATCAATTTAGAATCCTAAAATACAACAACGTAATATTACAAACAAGAAAGAAATAAAATAACTTTTTACTATAAATATATAGTGTTCGGACACAATTAAAAAGTGTGTCCGAACACTATATATTTATAGTAAAAAGTTATTTTATTTCTTTCTTGTTTGTTTGCCTGTTTGTACACGCTCTTCTTAATAAGATGGATTTAAAAGACACTTTTCTTGTTATATGAGAGTAATCTAAAATTGATTTTGACTACTGGCATAATAGGCCAGCTACTAAATAAGAAATAATGCTGCTTTAGTATAAGGCATTCCCATATAATTAAAAATGTTTCCTCAATCTAGCAAACACGTTGCAGCTTCACCAGCTAGTCAAATATTAAACTCTTTTATTATAAAACAATTGAAATAAAACGAACACTAAATGTTAATGTTAGCTTACTAAATTACAATAGTGAAAGCTGAATTTAAACCGCAAAACATACATTTTAATCGTTTGTTTGACTGCAAATTGCATTGTTATAAATTTGATATCTACTTGGAAAAATAAAATATTTAATAACAATTTGGAACGGAGTGTCAGATTCCCGGGTTCCCTCTGCCTACCCTGCCTCGTGCGGGATACAGCGTGAAGCTAATAACTATTTTATATTTTTCTGCTTTGGCAGGTTAACCTAAGCTCAAAAAAATAAAAAATATTTAAAAACATATCCTTCGAGCTAGTCTCGAAGGTTATTTTTTTGAAATTAGATAGAAATAGTGTTGAAACAGTAATAAAACCAATGTAAACAAAGTTGCTTGCAAAAATTTTCATATATTATTTAATAAAAGCAATTAAAACGGAGATTTTCTACCCTACTCATATAATTCTGGATTTCCACCTGTCAAATTCGTTTTTTTACGTAAAAAAGAAAAATAACTAAAAGAATGTAAAAAAAATAAAAAAAAAACTCAAGCTTAATCTATAATAACAATAATTCCGAAACTAATCAAACAAACGAACGAGATCGTTGTGGAAACGTAAATATTTATGAAGTTACATTACAAGTTGGATAAACAAGCGGATGCTGTTGTATCTTGCGTATAATAATGATTTACTGCTATCGGTAATAGTTAGGGAAGATGTGGCAAGATTTAGTTTAATGTAAATACAAACTCTATGTACTCATACCATACTATTTACATAGTATGTTATGAACTATACTACAAAAATCTTGATTTTTTATGCCCATAATTGATTATTTATAAATTTCTAAATAATAAAATAAACTGTTATTGCATACTTAGATATCAAATATTGAGACAATTATTGTTCAATTTATTAATGGTATAAAATTTTATTGATGGCTAAATATTTAAATCAAAAGTTAAAAAAGCGCACGAATTATGTGAGAAATTCTGCACATTGTGAAGCCAGTATATAGCTACTTACCCTCCTAATACATTTTCATTTAAAATAGCCTAAAACGAATGAATATTAAATACGCCAAAGTAAAAGTGAAACTGTAAAGTTTTTCTCATTAAATATGCAAAATTCTTTAGCATAGCCGAGAGGAATTTGAAATTTAAAAACTTTGTTAAAAAAACAGACATTAATGGCGCTTAACGTTGCAACAGGGGCCTGAATGGAGGCAATCAGTGTTCTGAGAGATTGGAGCGTCTATCTACTAGCCTTTGTACAGTTGACCTTACATATTCTTGAATAGCTTTTAGCTCGTAAGATATAATGGACATTGTATTAATAATATTCAAAATGCCTTTTGTGCAAATATATGCGACGGTAAGACATTTGCTATAATTATTTCTTTAAAAGCTTAGCTTTGTACCTACAAGAAAAACTAAAAATAAAGTAATATAATATAATTTAAAGTTTCTTAAGTAAACGAAAACGCTATCCTCAGGCTCTACAATCTCTTTGGTTTAACGTGATATAACACATTTGACATTTAGGTATTTATCTAATGATTCATGATTAAACTAATAGAAGTAGACAAATTAATTAACGATACAACGTCAAAGCTCAACAAATAAAAATGGACAATAATGCACTCATTGTGTATACGTATAACTCCAAATTTTTACATGTTATACACACGTACATAAATACATATTTAATTAATTCCTTTAAGAACTTCATTATAAAAATTTTAATTTATTATGTATATGTATAAATGTCTATTATTTTACGTTTATTTTCGTAGTAAAATCGAATAATGATTCTTTTACTCGTAAACTATACGCACATTTTAAGCTCTGAAGTTTCATCTCAAATATCGACTCTATCAGGATTATACGTTCAAACGTTTAATTGACACTGGCAACGCTGTCTAGGCTCCTTCCGCACTTTTTTTTCTTTTAAGTCTATGCCCACATTATAATCGATGAGGATTTGATTGAAATTCTTTTGTAGCATACAAACTTCAAATTTAGGATTTCTTTTTTTTTAAAAGAAATTCAATGTTTTCATCATTGTTACTACTTACCAAGGGATGTTGTGGCGCAGGAACACAAGGTTGTCGGTTCGATCCCCACATAAGGAAATTAAGTATTTAATATTTTCATTTTTTCACGCTGTTGTGCTATGCCATGTGCGAGATACAGCGCGAAGCTAAAAGAAACTATTGATTACAATTGTAATATTTGATTTTTTTTGACGCTCATAAGAAATTACCGCCAAAATATTATATTTAGTTTAAATAATGTATAAAATATAATTTGGTAACTTTCATTAAGATAAAACTAGCACCATAATGGCGCCGTCAGTAGTATACTGCTAATTATAGTTAAAATCACTGTATTCATTGCCATAATACACTCATTACACATCCCATTCGCGCTACATAAACAGCAATTACTCCTTCAAAAGATATTAACTTGTACACACAAATCAGAGACACATTGTTTTAAGCTTTTGATATGTTATATTATAGACGATTAAATTACTAAATTGATTAAAGAAAACCAAATTATGGTATATTTCTGTCATCATTTGTCACTATCATTTAATATCAACATAATTATATTTCATAATCCCATAAACTGACAAATAATTAAATTTAATATTAAATTATTTATATATAGCAAAATATTACTATTGTAATAAATTAACTTGTAATTCCAGTTTTCAACTCACATGTTCTTCCGGGCTAGCTATTTATATCTTGAAGAGATATTACCAAGTAAACGCAAATCAGAGATAGAATGAACGTCTTGTAAGTGTCAGCCGCGCCTCGAGCGTTCGCTTTACTGTCACAATTCATTATAACACAATTAATATTGCGACAGTTGAAACTCTATATTATATATCCTCAAGACGGGCGAGTTGACAGAACAAATAGCAACGTGATATAGCTCTTGTAAACTGAATAAGCGTTATTTACGCTGAAAGTTCTGGAAGGGTTATTTTCCGTTTCAAAAAAGTGTCATTGATAAAGAAACTATTGCCATTAACGTTTTTATAATTATTTGAAAAGTCTTTAAACATCTATTTATTATAATCTGTATATAATAAAATGATAGAAAAGTTAATGCCCAGTTACTAATAGTACGTAGGTTAAATTTTGTTTTACAATAAAACAAATTTAATTTTATATCTATATCGAAATAATCATTATCATTTATATTTTTCATATAAATAACAAGCACGTTTTCTAAGCCACCAAATTGTAATATAAATTTAAGGCGACTTTTATTAAACAAGAATTTTATTTATGTAATTTTACATTTTACTTTTCTTAATATTTGTATTTCTTTATATTTGTATTTATTTTGATATATTTTTGAAATGGCTTAATGTTTACTACAAATTTCGGAGATATCTTAACTACCAGATACAATATCGATACCATTGTGGCATAAGTGAGTAGAAGTCTTACTTCCGTATATCAAGTGTTGTTTTTGTAAAAAAAATACTCTTAGATTACTTACTACAATCATTCTATTTTTATTTCGATATAAATATAAGCGGAATAACAATAATATTAGAAAATATATAAGCTTCTATCCTTATCCGGCACATGGCAGGGTAGGCACATGGAACTTTTTCGCCGAATTTGAGGCATTGCGTTATGAGTAGTGGAACTCAATGCCGTGCGTGGGCTTGTTACCAGAGCCAATAAATGTAAATATATTAAATGTGCGGCGGCGGCGGAACTCAGCACCGCGCTTTGCCTCATTACTAGAGCAAACAAATGAAAGCATTAAATATTTAATTTGAAATATTTAATATTACATTTCTTCGAGTGGGGTTCGAACCCACAACCTGACACGTTTATAGTCACGCGCTTGTGCCCTTGCGCCACGACAGGCCCTAATAAATAAGAAACAAGAAACTGTCTAAATAAAAAGAAATATCTGAAAAAAAGTATAAGAAAGAGTATATATCTAAGTATATATCTAACATACTCACTCAGCTTCACGCTGTATTCCGCACATGGCAGGGTAGGCAGAGGGAACTTTAAAATCTAGTGTGTAAAACACACCGTTCCCCACTTTCCACCAAATTCGAGGTATTGTGTGTTGAGTGGTGGAACTTAACGCCGCGCTTTGCCTGTTATCAGAGCGAAGAAATGAAAATATTATTTTTTAATTTGAAAATTTGAAATATTTCATTTCTTGGACTGGGGATCGAACTCACAACCTGTCGTTTACAGTCACACGCTTGTGCCGCTGCACCACGACAGGCCTCTAAATATAAATATATTTTTATATTTTTCTTTACTATATCTAATATAGTAAAGAAAAATATAAAAATATTATTAAATAATAATTATAAGAAACACAAACTGCCAAACCGATTCATAGGAAGGCTCCAAATGATATTAATTAATAATATCAGCACAGATTATTTATTTTATTTTCTAAACTTATAATAATTTAAAATTAATAATAAAGACATTAAAGCGGGCGCAGCCGCAAACGTATAAATAAGCCAGTTATAAATAATTATAAAAATGTTTTTATTTATTAACTTATTTATCTGTTTCTATATTTAATTTAGATATATAAATTGAAATATTAACTAAAATCGACAAATATATATATTTGAATTTCTTACCAAAATACAATGTACATACATATACACTAGTGTCCATATTTACTATAATATTTTTGAGGGTGAAAATATATTGCTTTTCTATACATAAAGATAATTTCAACGAATCACATACTAAAATATTAAACTATCATATAAAATATTCTTCCAGGACCAGCATACTGGTCTATATAGGAAATTTCACTAGATTTCTGTCCAATATAGAAGGAAGAGCGGTTGTCGCAAAATTAAACGGAAATCGAAAGCTGCGGCTTGCGGCAATGCTAGCTATAGAATACTATAGATACGCATCTCAGATACCTGTCTGTCTGATGCTATCGACGTAATTTACAATCTGTTCAGTTGTGATTGCTATGTCATAGGATTGTATATGTAATGTACTCTAAATATATATGTATGTATGAATACATATGTATGTATGTGTATTGTCTCTCTGTTAACGTTGCAAAGGTTCTTGGAGTATAAATAAAATAGAATGATATTTATAATTAGTAAATCTTTAAAAGTTTGGTTAGCTTAATAAATAAATAAAATAAAATAAAAATCCTGAATTCTGAACATTTTACACATCCATAAATTACATTTCAAATGTTGTTAGTAAATAAATTTTATTTTTATTAGTATTAATTAATGTTTCAGAAGGCAGGGCAATATGCAGGTGTCCAATATAGTTTTCTTTAGATCTACTGGGTATTTATCCTTTATAATTTCTTTGTGTGACCAAAATTTCTACCCGGATTATTATTCTTTTTTCTATTATATTTATTCCTATTTTTGAGCTTTCTGTATTGATTGAGCTGAGCGTGCCTTGAAGTTCTTCTGGTGATTCGGATAGCACAATTATGTCATCTGCAAACCTGAGATGGGTTAGATAGCTGTTGTTTATTTGTATGCCTCTTCCATTCTATGTTTTGAAATATGTTTCCTAACATAGCTATAAATAATTTCAGTGACATCGTATCACTCTGTCTAACGGCCTCTTTGTATATTTATTGTTTCCCTCTGCATTGGTTAGGTTATCATTGTTTTCCTAATCAAAAGAATCTCACACTGTAAAAAAATATCAATAAATTTTCTTCATATCACTATTTATTTAAGGAATAAAAGAGCAGGCATATACATCCGACACAATTAAGCATAAAAATATGGGTCTAAAGACTATATACAGTATATTAAATTAAATTATTTTGCGTACAATTTAGGTACTTTAATAAGGAACATCGATCTTGATTAGATTGGGTCTCCGCCTTGGACATAAACGAATTTGTAAAACATTTCACAGCTCAACGCAGGTAAGAGGTGTATTTGAAAGTGCTATTAGACCCGATCCCTTCCGCTAATGTCCACCGTGGGACTTAGATAAGCATGAAGTGGGTTAACTGAAGTCTTGACCTGTTTGATATAAGTTTTACACATCAACTGTATTATTATTAGGATTATAGAAAGTTTATATTATCTACAAAATAGCACACAGAAAATCCATAAAAAGTTAAACGAAAGCTCAAATATGGTATATATTTGAGCAACTAACGTATACATGTAAAAAGCTTTTAAAAAGATATATAAGGAAAAAAATCCAATATTCATTCGGGCCATTTAGACCATTAAGTATGAACTGAAATACCTATAAAGTAAATGAAAAAGCGAAAAAAAAGTACTATAAGCCGATTTGTGAAACATTTTCTATAAAATGGCAACAACCAGGTGTTGTAAGTGCTATTAGACTCCATCCCTACCGCTAACGTCTCTCACGGGACTTAGATAACTATCAAGTAAGTTAAGTGACGCCTTGACCTGTTTTTCGGATGGATACAAGTTTTACGTATAAAATCTGATTTTATCAGTTGTTCTGGAATACAAATAATAACTCAGTTAGTACAAGAAAGATAATGAGATATTTATTAATCTTATTTATGAGCAATGCTTATTGCACCCGGTACACTATAGTACATTATGATATGACTGAAGGTAAACACTATTCTTAGTAGTCTATGACTTCATATAGTAAAATAAAAAAAACTAACCTTAGTAATTAAATGACAAGATTTTTCTAATTTAACTGGATATGCGTTTTTAATTCTGAATATTTTAATTCTATATATTCTATACATGAGTGGAGGTAACAGTCACAATAAATTTTGTTTGAATAATTTATGAAATTTAATTTAATTGTCCATTATTGATAACATACTAATAGATTTTTTTGTCAACAGCAGTTCAAGCATCACTAGAGCCTCGAAGACCCCTGTCCATCATAGAACCTCCGCACCACGTCGAGTTCACTAACGACTCTGGTGTCATACTAACTTGTTCAACGAGAGGCCAGTACAAGGTAAGATATTTATATTCATACTAACAGCTTCACGCTGTATCCCGCACATGGCATAGTAGGCAGAAGGAACTTGGGAACCTAGTGTTAAGACACTCCGTTCAACTTCTGTCCCCCACTTTCAGCCAAAATTGAGGCATTGTGTGTTAAGTGGCGGAACTCAACGCCGCATATTGCCTTATACCAGAGTCAAGAAATGAAAACATTAAATCTTTCAATTGAAAATATTGAATATTTCATTTCCTCGAGTGGGGATCGAACCCACAACCTGTTGGTTACACTCACTCGCTGTGTCGCTGCGCCACTACAGGCCTTAGGATATTTAATACAGTGAAAAGAGTCTTAGGGTCTTATGGACATTAAACTATAAAAAAGATTTGTATACAATAATATCTATATGGAAAGAAATAACTAAATAAGACTTTTCCGATTAATTGGTACAATATAGCTTAAGTATTTTATATTCAAACAGGTTATATATTGTGTAATAAACAACTTCTAGTCTGAGTTTACACTTTTTCTCATACGTGGGGATTGAACTCTTAGTTATTAAGTTTACTTCCATATACTGCTTCACTGTGTAACGATAGTCTCAATATTTTTATATATAATAATATTCATATATAATCCATATTCATGAAAAAGTTTTCAAGATACTGTGAAATCATATTGACCTATAATATACACATGTCGCATATCAATTGTAAATATGTTTTAAGCAACAAGAAAAATAAGTACATAAAGTTAATTCAGTCTGAGGGCTAAGTGGCGCAAGGGCACAAATGTGCGACTGTAAATGCGACGATATGTTCGTTCCGCACTCAAGGGAGTGAAATATTTAATATTTTCAAATAAATATTTTTTTTTTATTTCTTTTTAAGTGGGGAAAGGAACGGAGTATACACTAGGGTTTTCCCCGACTTGCCTTGCCATGTGTTGGACACAGCGTGAAGCTGAAAAAGAACACAAACCTAATTCTATTAACAGCTCAACTGTTTTCTGATTGACCAATTTAGCTTTTTTATAATATTTTTTCGGCAAAATTCTAACTAAATAATTAAAAGCACTTATATTTGGTACATATGATATGTGTGCATTGCATATGTGCAACTTACTATACAAAGATAACTAGAGACGTTCAAAAGTGCCTTTGCATTCCTATCATAATAATGAACAAATTACTGTTATTTTAATTAAAGATATTTTTGATACTTGTGTATCTATGTATGTATACTTGTGTACTATGTTGCAAAATATTGTATGAGAAAACTTGCGAATGTCGTTTTTTATTTCAACTTATTGAAATAAACAATGACATTGGCAAAGTGCTACAAAGAATTCCTTCGTGTCTAGTACTCACTTTGTATCTACCGTCATATATCGTAGCAATAAGGAACTGATAAGCAAAAATATGTATGTCGTTTTTCATTTACAGTTATATACCGTATTTTGTTTATTTATTGTCTTTTAATAAACGTAAAGATATCGCTTTGTAATATTTGTTAATAACACAATTTATAATAAAATAAGTAATTGTTAGCGGCGTCACCATTATAACCCATATTTAAGTAGAAATTAAACATAATATGAAAAGTTCTAAGTGTCCATAGTAACTGGCCTTTTTAGACGAACAGTTTTTAACAAAATGTTTTCATAAATAAATCCAGCGCTTTTTGAGATTAGAACATTCAACTAAACTAACTCTTTTTAAGACTTTGCTAAAGCTAAAGAATTATATTTCCTGTTATGTAGCGTTTAACGTCACTGACTATACCCTCGCCTTTTAATTTTTGAAGAAAAGTTTCTATATATGCTACTCTAAGTAGAACTTTATAATTTAAGTTATATACATTTTACAATGGTGTAATGTAATAGGCTTACTAATACTGTATTTGTATATGTGAAGCGGTTTGAGGTATTATTTAATCTGGAGAGATATACATTTTGAAAAACAGCGTTTATTTATGCAAAAAGCTATTTTCTAATCAATATATAATGTATTTACATATAAATTAAACGTACAGTATACTATGGCTTAAATTGAATGTACAGTATTTTTTCTATAGCATTGTAATTTTCAATATAACTTACTATTAGACAGAGTAAAACTATATTTTCACCAAATATAAGCTATTTTTATATATGTTTTTAGTATTATACTTTTATTTATTAGAGGAATTAACACTTTACCTATAAACATTCACCTGTCTATAAAGTTTATTGAATGTCTGAAGGGCAAACAACGGCACACAATGGGCATGAATTACGCTGAACACGCCCGCACGCCATTTGATTTAATATTCACAAGTCGAAGTCAAACATTGATAAAGTTTTTTGTAGTTCTAAAAGTATATGCCAGTCCCATTGGGAAATAAGAAAAATGTGTAGGAGTATTCGGGAAGCTATGGCATTTTAGCTCTGGAGCTTTAGCTTTCGGATACAAATAGATACGTATTTCATATAAGCGTTACGAAGAGGTGGAATTTTCAACATATTTTCTCCATTTTACAAAAAGAAATTCAGTTTTCTGGTAACCTTTCCTACACTCGCAAAAAGTCTAAACTTTATTGATATCTTCTGAAGGGATGATATATTTCTTTTTTTAAATTATTTTATTCATAAGCTAAAATGCTCTAATTAACAGAGATTAAATTTAATTTTATTTAATTCATTATATAATAAATAAAATATTATAAATACAATATTTTTTTTATTCTTATATGTGAGTTGTAAGTAACAGTACCTACTTTATTATTAAACCAATCAAATACAGCTAATGGGATTTAGGCGAAAGAATGGATAATTTATCCTTGTAACTTATGAATAAAAAAATAATGAGATACAGACTTGCTTTACTTGCTTGCATTATTAGTATATCAAGCTACATAAATGAAAATACCAATAGGCCGAACAAAAAATATTTTCTGGCGCGTCAGGGAACGTTCTAGTTTCATCCCTAAAAGGTCGCAAAAAATTACTAAACAAAAACGAAAGGGGTCACATTACCCCGAGGTTAAAGGCAAGCTTCGCAAAGCGTGGAAACAATACAAAATACGGGTCGCGTCAAAGAAAAACTAATGAAGTACTGCTTTTAGGAAATTGAATATTACCGCCATGCAAATGAAGAAAACCACAAACTCCTTTATTTATTCTTGTCCGTCAAAATATTTTATTATGTTTTATATAAAAAAATATATTATATATATAAATAGATACAAATACGATTAAATTAAATTCTGTTAATCTGTTCAAAAATCTCATAAAAATCTATTATGCTTGTACATATAAAAAGTTGTTCTCTGAAAGTGTTAAAATATTGTTTTTTAAATAACAGCACAGCATTTTATATATATATTTTTAATAGATATACAATAGTTAATACAATTTACTAACTAGATGTAATAAGATCCTTTGTCAATAATAATTAAGAGGGCTTATGACGTTAAAAAGTATTTATTGTAAAGAGCTTAATTTCGCTTGTAAAGTTAAAACAAAGCACTAACAATCAATCCCTTCTGTATTGTGACTTTCTATTAGATTCTCATCTAAAACAAAGACTCGATCATCAAAGGAAACAATATTAATTATTATTGAGGTACGAAATTAGAGCACATAATTATAGCCATTATTTGGGTCAATAAATAAAACTAAAAGCAGTGGCATTATAACCCGAACAGCAGAATACAGCAGTTGATTTAAACAATGCATATACAACTTTTAATTTGAGATTCTAAAGTATTGGAGTGGATTGTTTCAAATTTTGTTAATAAATATTTTTAACATAATGTAATGTATAAACTAAATATTTAATACTTTCATTTCTTCGCTCAGGTAAGTTAAAATGCAAAAATTGAGTTCCACCACTCTACACGCAATGCCTCAAATTTGGCGGAAAGTGGGCAGCGGAACTATTAAGACACATTTAATACTAGGTGCCCAAGTTTCCTCAGCCTACCCTGTTATGTGCGAGATACAGCGTGAAGCTGAAATATAAAAAAATACTTGTTGTAATTATTTTTAATACATTCAACACTAATGTTAACAAATGTTTCCATTTTATATTACAACAATAAAATAACTAAATTAATACTGAATAAATAAATCGCCATTTTTATCTAATAACCAGATAAAATGTTTTTCTCTCTCACAAAGTATAATTTTTATTACAAAGTATAATTTATTATATAAATGGTAAATATTGTCATATGTAATATAAGATAGCACCTTTTGTAACATTTTCTCAAGTATTCTTGGAGTAAAATTGAAATATCGTCAGTATTTGCATACGAATACAATACTCGGCAAATACGTGGTACGTTCTAAGAACTATCTCCATAGCAATGTCCTGTTCAAATATTCGACCTCTGCGCCGCTCGTATCACCGGATATTTTCTATAAGCGAAAAAGTAAAAAGGAAACCGAAAGCTATAAATCGATATATTTTATATTGACTCAACGCCTTTGCCTATCTAAATATGAAAACATTATTGGAATAGTTTTTGTTATATAAATTTAATAATATACATAACGCGTGTGTTTTGTTTTTGTTATCTGTTTATACATACATATATGTTGTTTAAGTACGTATAACAGAGAAATAAAATGAATCTAGCGTCAAGACACTCCGTTCTCCACTTTTCCAAACAAATCATCAATTCTTGTTAACCAAATAGACCAACGAAAATTCTTCATTCTCCTGAGAGGGAATCAAACCCACAATCATTCTGATTATTTGACGGTACTCACGTATACGAGCGTCTCAATTATATAAGAGAAAAGCTTTCGGATATCAATTAATTATAATTTACTGAATAAACCTGCCATAACATATATTCATTTGCGTTAACGTCTTAATAAATGTATTGAAATTATTTGTGGTTTCGCTTTTACACGATTTGATATTAATTTTCGTTATCATGATGGCGTATAGCATATTATAGGTAATAATTCCACGCATAGATACATGAGGTATATGAAAAACTATGATTATTTGTTGTCCTTTTCACGCTATATCCTACACATTTGCTGTGGGTGGGCAGTAAGCAGAGTGGACTTGGGAACCTATCGTTAAGACTCTCTCTCAGCTTCACTCTGTACACCGCACATGGCAGCGTAGCCAGAGAGAACTTGGGAACTTAGTGTTAAGACAGTGTGTTCTACTTTTGTTCCCCACTTTCCGCCAAATTTGAGGCATAGCGTGTTGATTAGCGGAAATGAGCTTTGTCTTGTTTGCCTTTCCCAGAGCCAAGAAATAAAAATATTAAATATTTCAGTTCTCCTCATTGGAGATCGAACCCACAACCTGCGGTTTACAGTCACACGTTTGTGCCGCTCCGACACGACAGACTTCAAAACATTAAGACTCTCCGTCCTCGGATGGAAATCGAGCCCACGACCTGTCGCATTGGCAGTCGCACACTAGTGCCTCTGCGCCATGAAAGGCTCCAATAATCCTTTGTACATTATTTTTACAATTTTGCTTTGTTGTAACTAAGTAAAATATAATACAAAAAATACTGCTCGCTATCCGAGTTACGACTCAGAAATTTCTTTGAAACGGCAAAAACTGAAATAAGTTCGAACTCTTAACGATCCCTAGCAAAATCCACTTTCCTTGAAGCTAAAACTATGAGGGCAACATATAAAACTTATTACTTTCAAGGGAGTAATCCTTTTTTTTTGTTTCTTTGTTATAAAACAGAACGGAATTTTGTATTATATTATAGTAAAATACATCGTATGAAACTTTATATAAAGTTTTAAGTTTCAAAATTATAAAGAAACTATTAAGGTATTACTCGTACCACTTGTGTTATTCAATTATATTTTTTGATAAAATAATATGTTTTATATTGCATTTATGGTTTAAAATATAATATGTCTTGCTTAAATTTTCTATGTTTTAATTTAAATTAACAGCCTAATAAAATTATAATATACTAATGTAAATATTTTAACAAAATGCCAAATACCAAAAAATGATATTCCAGCACAACCGTCATTAATCATATCAGCCAAAGCGAACAAATGGAACATCAAGATTAATTTAGACAGGATACATCGCATCGTTTATTTTATTTCTGCTTCACAATATTTAGATGTAACCTACATTTATGAAGCTGTTTATTGATTAAAAAATTGTTTGATGTAAATAAAATGTTGGGCGGTCCTTTATAAGCTTAATTAATATTCTATGTATACGTTTAGTATTTATGTATACGTATATCATTTATGTTTTGCGTGGATAAATAAAGGGAACTAAGTGAACCAAGTAATCAGAGCATTGAAGCTTTGCATTTTATCCCACATAGCAGGTTTGACAGAGAGAAACTAGTGTCAAGATCACACCGTCCTACGGAAACATTGCATGGTGTTGTTATAACGCGAATCTCTTTCGCGTTTTTAAAAAAAAGATTTATTTTATCTACACTTGATTTATTAAAACGAAATAGTATTTTATAGAGTTATTATATAAACACTTGAAATAGTATATAAACACTTGAAATAGTAATTAATAGTATATAATAATAATTAATAAATCTTAGGCAACCTTTCTCTAAGACGCAGGGATGGAGACTGCAAAATAATAACTAATTATAATATTTAAGCATGCGGCAATAATGCTGACGCGGCAGCGTCAGTCTAGGGATCCGCAAATATACTTGCAGGGTCCGGGTATAACACCTCCCCCTTTAAAGAAATAAACTTCTATTTCTTAGAAGTTTATGTATAATAAATGATTATATATTTTCCTATTTTAAACATTGATTCTAAGTTTAGCAGGTGAAACTATTTCAGAAGTCGTGTCAGTCTGTCTTTCAGTTTTATGTTCTTCCAAAAGAACGGTAGGTGACTTGGAAGAAGTTGAATCTGGGGATTTGAAAGAGTTTAAATTGGAAAGGCTGCTGTTAGATTTGTACAACTTAGAATATAATCTAAACATAATATAACAAACAATAGTAATTATAATTAAAATAGTTAAAACAGAGTAATGAGCTCCATATTTTATTATGTGTGGTTTATTTATTATTTTAACCAGGTTCTTTTCCAAGGATTTAATGATTTCATTGTAGTTAACATTCATATTTTTAGTATCCAAATCCCGTAAACTAATATGTGGCACATTACTTATACTTTCCCTTAATGCGTTTACATTGCAACAAGGATCATTTATTAAATTAAAACTAGAAAGACTTGATACAGGTGCAGTAATGTTTACAAAATTATTATTAGCATGCAATTTTGTATCTTTACAATAGGCTACACAATATTTGGGTAAAGTAAATACACCAATACCATGAATATTTTCTTCCACTAACTCTGAGTTAACACAATCTATAGATAATTTAACAGAATGAGATTGTACGAAAATCCACTTATTATTCACTAAAGCTTTCCAAATATCTAAGTCACCTTTAAGAAATTCCGTTTTACACTGCACTGGTAATTTTTTTATCACTTTTGATAGTAGTTCACTTTCACAAGATGGATTTGCGTTTACCGACAAAACGTTCATGATGTTGCATATATAGTTCTGGGAGTTTACACTTTTACACACTTCGAGGGAGTCAATATTAGTGTACTGGATCTTGTCCTTGGTTATAGCAGTATATTTACTGCCTGGTATTACTAAAGTGAATGAGTCTGGCTTACTAAAGTTATGAGGTACGGGCAATGGAATATTATGGTATAAGTAAAATTCCTGAGATGTAACTAAAGGAATTTGTAACACGAATACGATCTTAAAATTTAAATAATAACAAATTAGTTTAGATATATTCATAATAGAATGCATTGAACTTAAATCTAAACTTACACCTAATTCAAGACCATTTGGTAAATATCTATGGTTGTCGGCAAGCTCTTGAAATAACTGGCTTGGAGTTATTATGGAAGGATGAAGTATATTCATATTACAAAATAGACTAGCATTAATAAGATCCTCTAATTGAAAGGATAAAGCAAGAATGGAAGATTCTAAATTATTTAAAATAGAATTTATTTCCGAAATTTGAATTAATTTATTTGAAATAACGGAAACATTTTTCATAGATGCAGAGAGCTTGTCAACAGCTTCATTTAAACTATCTTCATTAATCTTTAATTTATGTAAAGAATGATTATAAGACGAGATTACTGTTGATGTAACTAGAATATTTTGTTTAATTAATGAAGCTAGTTCTTTATTATTATTTTGCACAACAGTTATAGCATTATCATATTTAATAGCATCTTCTTCATCTAAAGTGCCGAAAATGTGTTTAAATACAGTTCCTACACCCCCAATCCATGCACCACGTTTTATTCTAGTTTCAAGTAAATGGGAAATAGAAGAATATTGTTGACTTATTTCTCGATATCTAGTAGTTAAGGGCTCTAACATATTATGACATTCCGTATTAATTATTTCCGAGGATTTACAAAGATATCTGACTGTTCCCAAAACAGAGTTAATATTATCGATATGTAATCTAATGTTTGCGATATTCATCGGTATTACTACGTTTAGATGGCCATTAATAATTTTTAATCTTCCCAAATAGTCAAAATATATGCCTGAACTCGATGAAATTGGATGAACGAAAGTTGAAGTTGCTATCACCTCGTAATGACTGCACAATGCATGACTGCAAAAAAAATATAAAATAAAAGTAGTAAAACTAAATATAATACTAATCTAGTTAAGATTTTAGGAATTAGCATGGTTATCGACATCGCTTGCCGGCTTAACCTCATCATAATGATGTTTTATATGTCTCCTATTAATTAGTAATGACAAGGTATTGTTTCCGTGAATTTTTACTATTTTAAAAGGACCCTTCCATACAGGAGATAGGGCTTTTCGGAGTCTTAAATGATTTTTCAGGTACACATATTGACCCACCTTATATTGAACTTTTCTAGATCGTTGATCGTAATATGTTTTTGAAGTCTCTTTGGATTTACATATATATTCAAGAGCTTTTTGACGGGAGAATTTAAGTCTATGTTGTAGCATTTTAACATAATCAGGATAAGTGACATACGGTACTTCATCGTAAATGGAATCAGGTATAAAAGCTTTATGGCCAAAAATCAACTCATAAGGAGTATAATGTGTTGTGCAATGTACTGCGGTATTGTAGGCTAACATTGCAGTGAATACATAACGAGGCCAGTTGTCTTGATTTTCATTAACATAGGATTTTAGGTACTCTTTAAGGGTAGAATGGGACCTTTCCAGAGCACCTTGAGTTTGGGGATGATACGGTGTTGACCAAAGTTGCTTAATTTTTAAAAATTCGCATGTTTTTTTAAAGAGATCTGCAGTAAAGTTAGTACCTTGATCAGTTGAAATCATTTTTGGAATACCGAACATGGAAATAAAATGCAAGAGACAATCGCTTGTCTCTTCTGCTGAAACACCACGGAGTGGGTAGGCAGCACAGAATTTTGTGAGGTCGTCTTGAAGTGTCATTATGTATTTTAATTTAGCAGTACCTGATTCTGGCAGGGGACCCACAATATCTAAAGCTACTCTTTGAAAAGGGGCATTAGATGTCGTAGTTATTTGCATTGGCGCTCTATTAGTTTTACGAAGAGCTTTATTTTCTTGGCAGAGAGAACAAGTTTTAACATAATTTTCCACATCATGTCTCATACCCTTCCAATAATACTTTTCCTGAATACGTTTAAGCATCCTAACCGAGCCTAAATGCCCAGCAATTGGTAAGTCATGATTTTCGCGCATAATTTTCTTTATTTCACTAAGAGCGGGATATATTATGTTATCGTGGTATATATTTATGGTAATATTAGTATTGTGAAATAAATAAGTGAGAATATTATATATTTTGATAAATGAATTATTTTCAAATGGATTTTTGAAATCTGAAATAGCGATTTCAGTTATATTAGTATAATTTTGTAATAAATAAGATTTTATAATTCTTAGAGTATAGAAGATTTCCGGATATGTACATTCATCGAAGTGATGAACTTTCGTATATATTAAATAAATATCTTTATTGTTTAACAACACTTTATTAAAAGAGTGTAGTTGTTTTTCGCAATACATAATTTCATTAGATTTTTTTATATTATTCATTATTTCTTGAATATAAGCATTAGATTCATCTAGATCTATAGAACTGGGAATTAAAATAATTTTACAGGTAGTTTTAAGAAGGGATTCATTTTTTTCAATAATTTTAGTATCATATTGTATAGTTTTAGAAGCAAATTCTTTAAGGAATTTTGAATATTCGACATTATTTTTCACAGTATCTGAGTTATTTAATATAGAAGAAGGATTTTGTGTTATTAAATTATCATTATTAGATACATACGGATTTACATGTTCTGTAGAAATAGTAGGAATTAAAGATTCAAGATTAATATCATCAGGTAAGCTTTGGTTTTCTGGATTTGGAGGGTTAATCATTTCAATAGAGGGATTGAAAATAGCAGGATTAGAAACTGAGGGTTGTTCAGCCAATAGAGGATTACCACCTTGAATAGGAGTATTTTCAATTGGAGGAATTAGTAATGGATCAACCTCAGGAGAAGGTTCTAGGGATTGGATTTCAAGATCATTAAGATCAAAATTTAGATTATTACTTTGTGGACTTAAATTTATGTCCCCGAAATCAGTGATTGAATCGAGAGAATTAGAGTGATCATCAAGATTAGGAGTGTTTTCAGGATATATTGGATTGACAGGATAACGAGAGAGCGCGTCTGCAACAGAGTTTAGTTTTCCTTTACGATATACAATTTCATACTCATACTCTTCAAGTTTTAATCGCCACCTTTGAAGCTTACTACTTGGATCTTTATGATTAAATAACCACTTTAGAGGTCTGTGATCGGTAACGATTTGGAATTTTCTGCCGTATACATAAGGACGAAATGTTTTACAACCGAAAATAATAGCTAATAACTCTTTTTCCGTTGTACTATAATTACATTCACTTTTATTTAAAGTACGCGAAGCAAAAGCAATAGGTTTATCTTTACCGATTAAACCTTGAGATAGAACTGCAGCAATGGAATAATTTGACGCGTCGCATGTCAGAATAAAGGTTTTGTAAAATCTGGATAGCAGAGTATTGGAGCTGTAGTTAATTTGCGTTTTAAGGTATCAAAAGCAAGTTGTTGTTGATTCTCCCACTTAAATACAGTGTCTTTACGAAGCAAAGAAGTTAAGGGTTTGGCAATTTTAGAAAAATCAGGAATAAAACGCCGATAATATGAGACGAGGCCTAAAAATGATTTAATATCTTTAGGTGATGATGGTGTCGAGAAATGGGTTACTGCTTTTATCTTATCTGGGTTAGGTTTTACTCCTTCCTCAGTAATTATATGTCCTAAATATCCTACTTCTCTTCTTAAGAATTCACACTTGTCCGGTTGTAGTTTAAGATTGAATTTCCGTAATTTTTGGAAAACTAATTTTAAATTTTCTATTTGAGTTTGTAAATTGTGGGAATAAATTACAATGTCGTCTAAGTAAACGAAACACCTGATACCCTGAAGACCAGAAAGAGCAGTATTCATTAAACGTTGGAATGTGGCTGGGGCATTCTTAAGCCCAAATGGCATACGAGTAAATTCATAGTGACCTTGGGGAATATTAAAAGCTGTTTTGGCTGCGTCAGCTGGGTCAAGAGGAATTTGATGGAAACCTGAAGCTAAGTCCAGGGTAGAAAAATATTTACTGTTCCCAAGCTGATCTAATATTTCACTAATCTGAGGGATTGGATAAGTGTCACCTATGGTTATGTCATTTAGTTTCCGGTAATCTATTACTACTCGCCACTTTTGTTGACCAGAAGCATCTAATTTTTTTGGCACTATCCAAATAGGTGAAGACCAAGGAGAATTGGAAGGCTGAATTATTCCCTGTTCTAACATTATATTAGTTTGTTTTTTTACCTCTTCTTTGTGTACTTCAGGGAATCGATAAGATTTAGTATGAATTGGAACATCTGAATTAGTCTTTATTTCATGTTTAATGGCGGTAGTATAAGTTAATAGCTCTCCGGGTAGATGGAATATATCAGAAAATTCGGAGCACAATTCAAAGAGTGCATCCTTTTCCTCAGAGTTAAGATGAGATATTCTAAGTGTATCCAGTATAGATTTAGTTCTATAATATGTATCAGATTTTTTTGAGAAATTAGTATAATTAATAGAATGAGTATCTTTCGGAACAAGTGAATTTGACTTAGAAATAATTACTAAATTAAGATTAGAATTAAGAGTGGCAGAAGATTCTGACGTATTAATGACGGAAATATTAATTCTATTATTATCTTTTACTTTAACAAAACAGTTCGCCACTAGTAACGTATCGGAAATATTCTGATCTAAGATGAGACCTTCGTTAATTTCAGGGTTCTTTACAGAGCATTCAATTATCATTTCAGACCTAGGAGGAATGATGTAGGTAGGTACACGAAATTGAAGTTTCATATCTTCATCGTCTATTTTTAAAACATCCTTATTATAATCTATGGTGCACTTAAAATTGTCTAACATATCAGAACCAATTATTCCGTCATATGGTAAGTTAATATTTTTAATTAAATGAAATTTATGACTTATAAATTTTTTTGGAGATTTTGATAAATAAAGTTTAAGATTAAAGTGTCCCATTGTTTGAGTGCACTCTTCTATGGGGTCAATACCTTTCAAATTTATAATTTCAGTTATGAGTTTCGGCGTATTTTGAATACAGTTGAATTTAATAAGACTTATTGAAGAACCAGAGTCAACTAATAATGCTAATGGTGTGTTAGATACAGACGTTTGAATTTGAATATGAGGTAATAGTATTTTAGTTGGATCAGAAGTAATTTCAAAAATTTCAATCTCAGACTTAGCAACAGATAAAGACTCAGAGGATTCAGTGGTTTGAATCGGTTTAGCAGATTCATTGATGTTAGAAGATATCGAAGCCAAATGAGGCGCAATTACGCTTGCATTTCGCGAAACAGTGGACTTCACTAACTGTGCAGACTCAGTGGATACAGAGGATTCAGTGGATACAGAGGATTCAGTGGATACAGAGGATTCAGTGGATACAGAGGATTCAGTGGATACAGAGGATTCAGTGGATACAGTGGGCTTAAAAGATACAGTGGATTTAGTAAGGTTACACGAAGAATTGGTGCCAGTTGTATTTCTTTGGTGTCTCACACGACACCGATGTGAGACATCACCTAGTTTTTTATATCATCGACTTCATCATGACCATTATCCGACATAGCTTGAGAATAATTTACACTTTGTTGGGTTCTAGAAGAGGAAGGTTTGCCATAGTGTCGATTGTTATACTCTCGTTTTCTACAGTATTCTATTGTGTGACCAATGTTTTTGCAATAATTACAGACTTTCGAAGTAGATTGATATGGAATTCTAGAAGTCGGTCGGGAAGATTCAAAAGATTTTTGCATGGGATTATTTAAGTTAACAACTTGTCGTCGGGGTTGTAAAGGTTTATTATACCTAGTTACCATATCATTTCTTTTAAAAAGATTCTGATGCACACGCTCTTCGGAAATGGCTATATTAATTGCTTCATTTAAATTTTTAGGTGTCCTACACCTAACAAAGTTGGAAATTCTAGGGTGTAGGCCCATTGTGAAATGATGAAGGGCGAGATCTTCCATTGCCGCTACTCGGCCTGGGATTTCTTTTACTTTTGTCGAATTTAATGATATTTCTGTCAGTAATTGTGATAAACAAGTTTCGATTCGTAGAGAAAATTGACTAACATTTTCATTAGACTCTTGTTTACATTCTTGTAGTTCAGTGAGTAAGTGTGTATAATGTTTTCTTTGGCTAAATTGTGTTTTTAGAAATTCTTTAAGTTGTTCCCAAGACAAAAAATCTTTTATCGAGCAAATTGCTTCAGCTTTCCCCGATAATTGACTTAAAATGAACTTAAACAAAATTGGCTTTTGCCAGTCGGAAGCTAAGTCGAAAGCATTATTACAATTTATGATAAATGAATTTAACGTTTCCCTACATCCATCATATGGTTTTATAAATTTTAATAGAATATTTAAATCCATCTCTAGTATTGAAGGAGTTTTCTTTCCTTTTTGTTTTTTTTGTTCTAAAGAATTTATTGGCCTATCATCCTCAGATTCCGACGGCAAATCTATAGGATGTGGAACTTGTAACGAATCGCTTTTAATAATTTTGGGCACTTTAGATTCCGCCATATTTATTACAAATATAACAAAAAATATATAATTTACTTATAAAATTAAATTACGTTGCAGCTAATACATATACAAATGAAATAAGGAACTTATTTAACACATAATAATTAGTGATAAAAACATATTTATATATTTGTTACAAAAAATAAAAATAAAATTATTGAAATTAAATTTAAATTAATTTTAATGCCCGTTTTTTAAAAAAATATTTGTATTGGAATTTACATCTAAAGCCAGACTCACATAACGCAGAATGCCACGGTGGTCCAGATAAGCGCCATATCAGCTTACTACAGGTGTGATGCGACTTGGGAAGCAATGCGGCCCACGATTCTCGTAACAAATATTCACAAATAGTTTCTTAATCACATTTTTCACTTTTATAAATGTTCACAAAGACGTTCCAGGGATTTGTATTTTCGTAAATCCCACCGCTGCCACCAAAATGTTATAACGCGAATCTCTTTCGCGTTTTTAAAAAAAAGATTTATTTTATCTACACTTGATTTATTAAAACGAAATAGTATTTTATAGAGTTATTATATAAACACTTGAAATAGTATATAAACACTTGAAATAGTAATTAATAGTATATAATAATAATTAATAAATCTTAGGCAACCTTTCTCTAAGACGCAGGGATGGAGACTGCAAAATAATAACTAATTATAATATTTAAGCATGCGGCAATAATGCTGACGCGGCAGCGTCAGTCTAGGGATCCGCAAATATACTTGCAGGGTCCGGGTATAACAGTGTGATACGGAAACATTGCATGGAGTGATGTAGCTCCACGCGGCTCTTTCTCCTTGTTACGAAATGAAGTTTCTAATATCATTTTATTAAATGGATGACGAACTTTCAACCATCGCATATACAGTCATACACTGCACCTCGATAGGCTTACCAAATGAAATCGAAACTACTAACCATAACGTATATAACCCACACGATACCTTTACATACTCATAACTTTTATATTTTCGATATTCTGTTTAATAAAACGAAAGTAATAAAAGCTAAATTAGGTACAGTTACTTTGACAAGCTCATTTCATTGCGCTTTATCAGGTGAAACGTTGTAGGTGTTCGACCACAGTGGGCCAACTTTCATTCATTCATCTGGCAAACGTGTGACCGCAGGAGTCCCAACTTTATAGAGCTACCTAAAGTGCCAAACTTCATGTACATAGCCAAAACTGGTAGTTTGGGTCTAACTATTAATTACTATTTGTCGTGTTTACAAAAGAAGTAAACTTGCTATTTAATGTAACATTAATATGGTTTTTTCTTCTTATATATTTTAATATATAAATTGAAAATAAAGGAATATATAAATATAGTCTTTACGTGGCTCCCATAAAAATCTTAAAAATAGCTTTTAAAGAATATTCATTAATTAATTGAAGAATCCCGCAGTGGCCTTCGTAGAGACGTGCCATGAATAAAGCTTTTATGTTAATTTGAAGCAAAACTTGTAATTTGAATACGTTTTTAGTAAAGCTTAAATTAGAATAATAACCATTATTAGAACAACTACAGTCATTATGTAATCTTATAAATTTTAGATGGTAAATGCTTAATTTACCAGATTTAAAGTTAAAGTTAATTATTATTATTATATGTAATTGGAGTGTAATTTATTATTAAAAAGCCACCTTTTTAAAGTATTGATATTATCGTACTAAAAATAAACGATCTATGAAATTAGCGATCAATATAATGTTTCTAATTAATGAGTGAATGTAGTAAAAAGAATAACTGCGAGGAAATAAAAGAAGGTTACCAGCAAATCTAGAGCTTTTTCTTATCAAAATACTGTGTATTATATATGAATATCATACATTAAAACATTAGAACACTTTTCTTAAATGATTATAAAATATAATATTTCCAAAAGGTAAAAATGTAAAAGGATTAAAGTGGTATCAGCTTAGCATCTGCCAGCCGGCGAATGCAAATGGTGCGGAAAAATGCAAATATATGGACAACGCCGCAAACTATCGCGCTCGCTTTTATGTAGTTGTGAGTTTTGGGTCTGCTCTAGTCTAATAATGTAACTTTTGCTATTTAATTCGTTTACCCTGCAGATTTTAAAAAGTTATTATTTATAAGTAGACTTTTTAATGACATTCTTAATTTTTATTGTAAAATGTGTTATTTATTGAATATTCATAATGATGATTCCAGAAAATATAATTAGTATTAGGTTTACATGTACAGTATCAGAATCCGATATTGACGGGCGCGTCTAAAAATTGTTAGATATATTTGTCCAATAAGTAGGTAAAATAGTGATTGTCCTTGACAATTCATTCACCTGCTCTTCAAAACTCGGGAAATTATTGAAAATAAATAAACATATTTTGAGTGAATGAGACCATAACATTAGTACATTAATGATATATTTACAGAACATTCAATAAAAGTAAATAACGACGTATATAAAATATGAATCGGCAAGGGCGTTACGTAAGTATTGGAAAACAGATTAGATATTTACCAAAACAACATTTTCATCCATTTCAGAAAAATATGTAAATTCATTTCTAAATAAATGTTCGTGTGAGTTGCTCGGGAAAAAGGCACGGGGGAGTTAAATTTCAGGGATTATTTCGTTCTCGAATGTTCCCACAAGGATTATAAATTACGTGTCGCGTATGAACTGTCGTGAAACAATGTACGAATCCAAAAGTTTCCTAATCGCGTTGACCTTTAGCGCACCTGAGTTAAATAATAATTGATAAACAAAGAATATTGTTTTGAATTACAGAGAAATATTCTGTTACAGTTTTTTACCTCAAAAGAAAAATACGAAAAAATGAAGTTAATACCAAATGTACAAATCCATTGGAGCACAAAAAATTAAGCTTCGAAATAAAAACAAAGATACTAGTTTGAGCATCGATTTTTGCATTTTGTATAAAATTTTCGTTGCTTCTGGTGGCATAGATCCACCAAAATTGTGAAATTTGGTAATAAGTGAAATATGTACAATACGAATCCTTATATTGGTTCGAGTATAAAGTATCTATAAGAATCTATGATTTTAATACTTGTTCTTTAGCATCTTTATACTGTTCACTAATGACTTTATTTCTCGCTACAGCTGGACTGGTTACTCTCAGACAATAGTCCAGTGACGTCGCTGGCGGGGCTTCGGAGGGTGCTCTTAAACGGTTCGTTGGAGTTTCCACCGTTCTCGTCAGATCACTACAGGCGGGACGTACATGCAGCCACGTATAGATGCAGATTGCAGTTAGGCACGGGCTTCGCCATCTTATCAAAAAACATACACGTTCACGCAGGTAAATAAATATAAACTTACTTGCTTAAAAAATTATAACGACTTAAAAAAATATACTAATATATAAATAAACTTATAAAAATAAGTAATTATAGTATATCAACTAGGGAAGGAAAATTTAACATTTTTTATAGATTTGCGCCCTCTCATAAATATAAAATAGGGAAGAATTAAAATATTTAATTGGATTCGAACCTACAACCATCGCATTTACTACCACCGCGCCGCTACGTCTTCTCAACTTTATCATTTAGGTCTATGTAATGTAAATATTTTATGTTTACAGACTGTAAACTGTTAAAGACTTGTTACTGTTTCTTTTGTTTACAAACAAATTTATTTATTTTTAATTGCTATTTTACCAAAATATTATTGTTATGAATTTGAAAAAGTCACAAAAAAATTAAAGAGAAAGTTAATTCCTATTATTGTACTTATTATGGGTTCTATTGGACCAAAAATTGGTTCATGTAATTTATATTAATGAAAATCAAAAATTTGCAATGCAAATAATTAAGTACGATCTTGATCGTAACTGACACTGAAGTAATAATTAATGTTACAATTTGCTACAGATTATAACTGTGTAATTTACAGTTTATTATTATTCGTCATAATTCAATTCAATTATTTTTTTTAATTCAAATAGACTATTCTTAGCACTTTTGAATCGTCGAATGAACATAAAGCCAAAGAGAAGAGTTGGCAAGAATATCATCCATTTTGGGTTCGATCCCGACTCATGGAAATATTAAAAATATTAAAATGAAAATATTAAATATTTGCTCTTGTCGTGTAGGGATTGAACCTACAACACTGCTAGGCTTGTGCCTCTATGTTACGTCTATTAAATATGAAATTTGAATTTTGGCGTTGAATTTCGCCACTCAACATACCATGTGCTAGATACAGCTTGTTGCTTAATAAATATAATTACCTTTTTCAATTAATTTATTTCGTTTATTAAATATCACAGTGTTAAACATACCATGGGAAGTGCATGTACCCGACGAGTACGTGATGGCGGGGAACGCTGCAGTATTACGATGCGTCGTGCCCACCCACTGCTCCGAGCGCGTCGACGAAACCGACTGGTTTACAGACGATGACACTAGTGTGTTTCAGTTTTTAGGTATGCATTACTTTAAAACAACCAAACATTTATATACTGTATGATAAAATAAATTATCCTTTTTGTAGGTGGGTAAATATTCTTTCATTTAACATATCTTAGAGTCGAGCAATGAATAAATATAACTGTTGGGTGGCGGAACTCAACGCCACGCTTTACCTCCTTACCAGAGCAAGGAAACGAAAATATTAAATATTTGCTCTTCTCGTGTTTTATTAGAATTGAACCCACAAAATGCTATGCTTGTGCCTCTATGTTACGTTCGTTTAATATATATATTTTTTTTTCAATAAATAATTGTACACGACATAAATGTTCTTATACACTCAGTAGAAAATCATCAATGGTACCTATAAAAGCGGATTAAGTCTAACGACATAGACGTTGAATGCTCGGTCGTTTAGCTTTCATTAAATAAAATGCCTTTTTATTACTCCTTAACGCAGATGGACTTACGCAGGAACTAACTCGTAATAAAACTAACAGTAGATGTATGTTGTTTGAAAATGTCCTCGCAGTTTTATTATTTATATAAAGTATTTTCACAGTAATTTTTATTTTATATAAATTTTAATTAACTTCTTTACCTTAGAATTCTAAGATACGTCGTAATTGAGATTAAACAAAAATTCGTCATGCTGAATGAAAATATATTTTTTGTAATCAAGTTAACTACATTTTGTTATTAGCTGTATCTTAATATAATCAATAATCAGTATACTTAAATTACCAATATTAAACATGTTCCAAACCCTAATTATGGTATCGCTTACGAGTCAAACGATATTATCTTATGCTGATACAATATTAATACTAAATATAGTTTAATAATATACTAAATATAGTATAATACGATATATAAAAGCGACAAAAACTGTAAACAACAGGTTGTGGGTGCGATCCCCACTCGAGGAAAATAAAATAAAATAAAATATTTAATGTTTTCATTTCTTCGCTTCGCAATGTGAAGTGCGGCTTTTAGTTCCACAACACAACACGCAAAGCCTCAAATTCGGCGGAAAGTGGGGAACGAAGGGTCTTACCAATAGGTTCCCAAATTCCCTCTGCCTACCCTGCCATGTGCGGAATACAGCGTGACGCTGACCAAATTCACATTTCTAATGAAATTATTAATATTGTTATATTATCATGCAAAACGAAATCATTGTTAGAGAAATATAGAGCGTTGTAGAATTCCGATAAATTAAGATTCCTTTCATTCGTAGTGGAGGTTTTACTACACAAAACAATAGCTGTATATTTTGCTATTGTTTCCTAGGTACGAAATACTCTCGTCTGGACGACGGGTCGCTGTACATAAGCTCGGTGAATCCGGGCGACCGATACACGGCGTTCCGCTGCCGAGTTCGCGACCGGGTCACGGGATCTTCGTACTCTAGTCAATATTATGGTAAGATTTTTATGTTCACAATATATACCCTGGATATCTAGTGCTAAGAAAATCTGTTCCTGTCGGTCGAAACCACAACCATCGCTACCGTCGTGTTTATAGTCACTTACGCCCCTTTGCCATGACGGTCTCGATCGTGGTGCAGACACACCTGGGGCATTTTGGTAAGTCATCTTTGCTAATGTTAGTATGGTGTAGATTTCAATAAAAACCTTTAAGAATCCTTCAGTAATTTTGTAACACAGCATAAAGGTACATACTTCAAACTATTCTCAAACTTAAGTAAGCATCAAAGTGAATATAATATATTTGTTAACTTTTGTTTGTATTCAAAAATTATTAGAAAAACTCACATGTAACAGAAACGATTTTTTATTCTTTTCATAGGTCACATTATAGTAACAGAACCAAAAGGCGGAGTACGTCCGCGTGTAGTGATAGAACCCCGTTCAAAGAGAGTTGTTGTGGGAAGAGATGTCAAACTACCGTGCGCGGCACACGCCTGGCCAGTGCCGAGCTACAGGTAAAACACATTATCATATCTAACAGAAAAAATATCCCAGTTAAAAAAATAATATTTGAAATAAATAAATATGTTTCCATTCTGGTTAAACAAAGTACAGCGAGAAGAACCGCCACTTAACTTGAGTGAAGAATTAAGTACTCATAACTAAAACACCAAAGAGAGGAAGAGAGACAAACAATTAAAAATTAGTAGCTTGCATACATACACCTAGTGTAATACATGCTGCTTGTCTCAACCTTAAAAGAAACCACAGTATTGTATACCTCCAACCAAAAGAACTTCCAACAAACAGAAATGTTAAAAAGTAGGCTGTAATAAAGTTTTCTCTTTAATTTGTTTAAAAGGTTTTGCATATATAAGTTTATATAAAACATATTCCACTATATTCTTTTGTCACTATATAAAGCGTTCTTTATGAAACGACTAATGTTATTCAATTCAATTTGATATAAAGTAAAAATATTTAAAAAATGCTTAATACAACTATAATATATGTATGTACTAATATTATTAAGCTGCAACTAACCTACCTTTAAACCAACATTATAAACCTTTAAAGTTTGTTTGGTAGAACACGCCAATCTCAGGCTTCATCAATAAAAATATTTACAGGCTATATTATCTTCGGTCATATTCCACTCTTAGTTATTTTGATTTAAACATGCAGGCAAAGCCGCAATATAAATAATTATTATAAACAAGTATCATATAAAATGTCAATACAAAGAAAATGTCATCTTCAAACTCATTTTTAATACGCTGTTAGAAATAAAGCATTGCTGTAATGTTTCATATTCTTTTACTTTAGTTAGAAATACGTTTCTATATAAAAATATTTACTATTCTAAGAAACTTTAAGTGAGAGAGCTTTTGCTCTATGACAATTTGTTTTCAAAGTTATAGCAATATTAGAAATTTTTTTCAAAATTTAACACAAAATTAATAAGAATAAATCAAATGAAAATACAAACATTTTGTTTACAGACGGATTATGAAAATTAAATGTATATAAAAATAAATAAGCAACGTTATTGAATACCAATTATTGGAGAAATTAATATTAATATGGCATTACTGGGAATAATGGATTAAAATATAAAAATAAAATATAATATATTAAACATTAAAATTAAAAAATAAACCCATAGTGATTACTTAACTGTTGACCTATTTATAATAATGATGCTCTCTATATTCGGTTCTTATTAAGAAAATCCATTTCAATTAACCGTACTATACAATCTAAAAGTGGAATATTACAGATATTCTTTTAATTAAAATATGCTGCGGTTTTATCTTTTATACCACATAAAATAATGTAATAAAGAAAAATGTATAGCAATTTCTAGGTACAGAAATGGCTGTGAATATAAGAAAGTATTAAATTTTCTTCAAATCTGAATACTTTCAAAAAATCCCTTAAATGTTACTATTTGGCATAACAAGAATAATAAATGGAATATTTGTGTATATATTTATCATCTATAAATATTATATGTATTTTACTTATTTATTTGTTTACTTAGTATAATATTATTATACTGTACAGATTTTTTTTTCCGCTTCCTGTCCTATTATTATTGAAAGTTAAAATATATATCAGCTTTACGCTGTATCCCGTACATGGCAGGATAAGCAGAGAAAAATTGTTAGCCTAGTGTTAAAATTTTCCCTACTTTTCGCCGAATTTGAGGCGGAACTCAACGCCGCGCTTTCCCTTGTTATCAGTGTGCAAAAACGAAAATATTAAATATTTCATTTTTCCGAGTGGTGATCAACCCACAGCCAGTCGCACACTTATGCGCCGGCACCACGACTCAGTAAGTTAAAATACATAAATATATGAACTCTTTACCTCAATAAAAAAATTACCAATATTAACTATGATTTAAATGTCTTTGTAAATATTTGGTAAGATTTACAATTGTATCAAAAAATATGTTTGCAAATTATAGAAAACACGACAACTTGAACTTTAGAGCGACTATATTAAATATCTAAATAACCTAAAACTTCACCCGAAATTCATTTCCACGACGTTGAACAACTTTTATTTCGTCACCCCCTTATTTGATTTAGGGTTGGCTTGAACGCAATCTCATAATCCCACGCGGTGTTATTTAGTTTAACAGCCAAGAAGGCAATTTACCTTTACTTTACACGTAACGTTCCTATTAACATGTCCCACGTGGTACATGTTATCTTATTATTTGATTAACCTTCAAAACTAATAGAGAACTTATATCTTTTAAGGTCTTATGTAAAATACTATAGCATGTCAGTTATTTTTAATTTAATATTATTGAACAGGCCGCTTAAATATATATTCTTTACAAAAATCCAATATATTAGAGCTACACAATTATTTGTAATTCCTATTTTGTTCATCCATTTGAATGGTTGGAATATCCATTTGCATATCACCAGGTCAGAAAATAATCTTATATTATATATAGTTTCTAACCTGGTCTACTTAAGGTTACATGTAGCGTTTAATTCCGCCACCAAAATTGCAGAAAAAAGATGAATCGAGTAAAATTAAAACATAACGTTATTACAATAACATTGTTAATTGACATATACTAGGTATCTCATTAAAAACAGAAAGCATCTTACGTCGAGCACATTCGAGTAATGAAAACTTTCCATGGTATTTCGCACGATGTCGATGTATGTATTAAGTAGATGGCATTGCAGCATACTCGTACTGCAGAATGTAAAAAAGAAACACAACATGACTTGATTTTAATATCTATATTTAGAGCTAGATAAGTATTTGTAATTTTATATACAAGATATTTGTTTATTGAAAATACTTTTTAAGATTAAACGTACGTACACCCGTAAAATTATGCAATAACTGCTAGAATACAGAGTCTGACATCACTCTTTGTTAACCTAGAAAAGGAGACCATTTTTATTGGTTTTGTTGAATACGACTGTTTATTACCTTCCCGCTGTATCCCACACATAGCAGGAAAGTAATGTTCACACATCCCGGTCCTATTAAAATACTCCGTTTCCTACGTCTGTGTCATACTTTCTTTTCTTTTTCTTTACTGCATCATTCGGTTCGTCATTCAACCAATTGTCGTGCTTTTTAATAAAGCGTATTTTTCCTTTACAATATACCTGTGTAGTCGCTTCATATATAATTATTGCGTAGCTTTTTTGAAACTATTTTTTTTAATATTTCTATATTATCGGTGTATTTTAACGCTTCCAGCTCCTTATGCGATAATTCATCTCCAAGTCTGGACACCTTTACTCACGTATTTAGAATATATTTTTTATAGACTTATTCATTGTCATACCGTCGTAAAGGCTTTGTGCATCTATCCATTCAACTTCAACTTTATTCAACTGCTCGAGTTCACCTAATGAAGCTGATACTGGCGCATACGTCATTAACAAGAATACTTTTGTTACCCCCAGCGATAAACAAACCTAAATCAACCTCAGGTTGAAAGAAGAAATGGACTCATATAAAAAATAAGTACACTTTTAGCACATCTGCCTGTAAGATATGTCATTAAATTATAGTAAAGGGCTATCTCCACAACGTAACTAACTTAGTATAATTATAATCGAGGTAATTATACCACAGCCATGACTATCCGGGTTTTCTTCTACATCATTTAATTTTTTTTTTATTTTTAATTTTGCTGGAAACACTTGCAAAGAAAGAAAATACTTACTATTGAGGATTATTCAGTTCACTTATCAAGTACATCACAGATAGTTAGTACACAAAAGTTAACGTTTTCTTTGTAGTAAAAGATAACTTTTCCGCAGTAAAAGTAATTTTGTGTGAAATTTTCCTTTTAACTTCAAACAATAAGTACTAAGTCGGAACCCAAACGAGCTCTTTGACCGGCATTATTTGAACTCGCCGGCAAAAACTTATAATGGTTTAGTTTTTTATATCTATATATAGCGTAATATTTTTTACTAATATTTTAAACAATAAAGAAGAAAAATAAACCTAGTCAGCTAGTTATTATGATTTCATTACTATTAAATATTGCTTTTATATGTAAACTTTATGCTTCGACATTATTATTTGAGTCAACAAATATCATGTTTTTAAAAATAAGAAATATAACACACTTGTACAACTATTACGCAACTAGTTGGCAAAGATGCCTAGATGCATAGCTACGTAAAGCTGAAAAAAATGACAATCACATCATAAAATATTGTAATCCCAGGCAGGAACATTACCAACATAGAAAGCTATTATAGCCTTTTAATTAATATGAACAGGAAGTATTATCGAAAAATAACATTTTACTGAAATGTCTGAACTTAAATTACGTTTATAGCAGTAGAATATCCTTTTGAACAAAATTCACGGATTAGTATGAGCACTAAATCACATTTCCTCTTCAGTAATTCTTATGAGCGGACAGATGACTACGCTTAGCAAATTCAAAAATTATGCTTGACTCGAGCTGCTACTGGCATAACTTTTCTTTCAGACCTCAGTCGGAAACCTTTTAGAATGCAAATGTCTCCTGCATTTCGACTCTTTTGAAAACTATTTCTTAAAAGGAAGCTAAGTCATGAACATTGAAGATTCCCAGAGACGAAGCCATTTGGTAAAATTCCACAGGATATTAGATGACATTTGCTTTCAACATCTCTTAAAATGAGAAAACCTTATATACTGATGTTACTTGATTACCGAATTATACTTTTTAACTCAACATTAATCTTATAATGATTTTAATAACGACAGTCTCTCTATTTCATAACGCATTTAGAATTTAGTAAACGTTATATTTATATCGAAATTTTAATCTAAAATAAATTTAATTCTAATCAAAATTTTTAAATACAAACTACTTCATAGTGTTCCTTCATAGTGTTTTGTCAAAGACAACAAATACATTTACATAATGTACATATGAAAATGAAAAATTTTATACAGAAGGCAAAAGTTAAAATTGTACTTACGTAAACATAAATATTATAATTGTTTTTCAATTTAGTTTCCGCATAGACAAATTGTTGAAAATTCTTTTAACTCTTGTGTTTAATTACGCAATAAGCATTGACTTGTTTATGTTTAATTCCTCGGTCCCTATAATTTGCTTTAGAATGAATTCCTTGCCGTTATTACGCTGTGCAATTACTACGAATCCCGTCGAATTGCATACCGAGTGTCTGTTTTACTATTTGCTGTACTCAAATAAAACTATTGTGCACTCGTGAAATTATATTCCCGTTGACACTGGGAATATTTGCTTAAATTGAAATTCCATTTCCACTAATACATTTTCGACACTTAGCTATATTGTAATTATTCCGGTATAATAAGGAGAATTAGGTATAACAATATAGTTAAATGTAAAACAAAAATAGAGTGACATGTAAGAACATAGAGTGAGAAATAAAACATTTTCTTATAAAGATGATAACGAGGAAATAAATCGAACTAATATCGGCCTTGGTGCAATATTATAAAAAGTCATTTTACTTATTTTCATGTTACTTAATAACTTAAACATAGTGACTAGAAAAAGAATCATAAGATTGTAGTTAATATATATGAAGGTAATAAATAAAATTAGTTTGTGTAACATGGGCGAAGAAAATAGTAGCTAAGATGTCCGATGTTTAGGTTCCGTCAATAAAAGAATTTGCCCGCGACACATCGTTCTGAAATCAGAGCGTGAAATTGCTGTGAGCGTGAAATAGTGAGTGAAACTGCTATAAACAATGATATTTTTGGTTTATCTAATAGACACAATGCTGAACCAATGTGAGTTCCAAGTCTTTAAAAAAAAAAACCTTTTTTGTAGGTGGTTTCGTGAACATCACGAGCAACTTATACCAATAGAAAAGACAGCGCTTTGGGCACGAGCGTCGGTACTCGGCGGCTTGCTCAGTATACAAAGGCTACAGCGGGAAGACGCAGGAAGATTTATCTGCTGGCTTAACAATACTGCTGGCGGCGAATCAGCTCATTTTACTATCATTGTTACAGGTACCTTATAGTTCTGCTGTCGCTTTGAATGTCGCTTTGAATAAACAATAAAATATATATCTAAATTTATATCTAAATATATATCTAAATATAAATATATTTTCTTCTTCTAGCATCAGCTGTACACTAATGCGTATTTTGCATTCTAAAAAAATTTGGAAACCTAACTCTAAGATACTTCCCATTTTACGTTCCCCACGTTCCGCCAAATTGTTGTGGCATTGCGTATTAAAGGTGGTACTCAATGTCGACATATTATTTAATATCATGATAAGCAACTGAATATATGTAGACTTGAGTACTCAATAGCTTAACTATAATATCATGTTTTTTTATCGCCTACATCGTGCTTGTATGTAAAGTATTTGTTTTTTACAACAGAGGGTTATGAAGTTATTCGTGCGTGAGAAACGTATTTTTCTGTCATATTCGACGCACATGGCGAGCCTTACTGCATGACATGAATAGCACCAACATTATGTATACAAAATGTTGAACGCATGAATACAAAAGAATGATCTCTCGGATGTTAAAAAATAGATTCGCGTATTTTTATTTACTCCTAGTTGTCTTGAAATATATTTTATAACCTTATTATATTAATTAATTAACGTAGAGATGTCGGGAATATCTTCTTACCAGAGCAAGAAGTTTAAATATTTAATATTTCATTTTTTGAGTGGGTTCGTACACCCAACCTGTGGCTTTTATAGTCGCACGACCCTCTTGAACCTCTGCACTACGACAGGACTCTAGCTTACTAAATATATTTACTAATATAGACAATAACACATTGTATCTTATTAGAGAATTAAAACCTGTTGTTCTATAGAAGTTTATGAAGTACATAAACTTCAACAGAATTCTTACACAAAAAAATAAAAACGTACCCTTTTTGCAGAACCAATATCCGTCCGTATAAAACCAGAATTATTACGAACAAAATTCAACGCAGACGTCAGTTTCGAGTGCAAAGTATCCGGTCACCCTATAGAAGTAGTATACTGGATACATGATGGCAAAGTAGTGAAGGACACGGAAAGGATTCGGATATCACAAGACGGGCTTAGACTACATATCAAAAATTCACAGCAAAATGACCAGGGGGTGTATCAGTGCTTTGCAAGTAATACGAGAGATCAAGCGTACGGAATTACGGAATATATTATCGATGGTAAGTAAGGGCTGTTAAAATATATCTGTGGATTTAAACCATAAAAATATTGTAGTAAATTATAATGCAATACTTCATAATTAATATAAAATTGTTATAACTGTTAAATAACACAACATATTTGTCACATATCTAACAAGTAGGTTGAAATAAAAACCAATAAAATATATTTGAAATTTAAAACTGATTATTCCCAAATTTAATTTCTTCTATGGTATGTTCCTGGGAAAATTTTATTTAATCAGAAATTATATATTTAGAATAAATTTATATATTTAGAATTATCTTCACAATTCTAAATAGATTTTTTTATCAGATTTTCTTTAACTTAATGTTTATATATATATGTAGGTATATAAACAGACAAAGGGTGCGATGTTTTGTACTATCAATAAATGCCTTCCTCCCATCTCGTATTTGCACCGCTTATAAACGGGCCTCCTCTAAAGATAACATTGTTACTTTGTCGCATTTTATAACACGATATAGTGAAATAAGCCAAATATTATTTCTGAACAAATATTAAGCGCACTTGTTTGTACTGTACTAAATTTAAGTATTATTTACATTTGATAAATTAAATTTGATTTCTTTTTGTTCTTTTTCACATTTAGACATCATCAAAAATACTATTGAAAGTGTCTTCCATTTTTATAAAACTGTTTTCTGAGTGACGGATGGATCTATTTAAAAAAATATAAGTTTACCTAAAAGAAACAACATTGCAAAAGATTATTTTTAAGGTTACAAACCTGGAAAGCAAAAGAGTAACGTTTATATGATAACTTTCTTGTCCGTCTGCCCGTTTGTCAAGATTATCTTAAGATTGCTTGAAACTGCTTAAGCTACTGTCGGGTTTATGCATAAAAATGAAGCTTTTAAGTCAACGTAAAATAATATACATAAGATACCAACATTCACAAAATAAATAAACATAAAGAAAAAAATCGTAACGTAAACATTTAAATTTAGATGAAATATCATAAAAAAAATCATTATCAACGATATGTCCTTCATACACAATCCTGAAGTTAGAAGTACTCGGGGGGCGAGTCCTACTTGTACTTGATGATTTTCTTTATTTAACAAAAGTATTAATTACAATATTAGATATTAAAAACTGACGATGAACGTAAATATTATATTATACAAGAAAAATATGGTATTTTTAAATTACCACAAAAAAAATGGTCCGAATAATTATAAATGCTAATGAGATATTTTTTCTAGCATCAGAAGGCCGGGGGCGAGCAACGGGAAACCGATCAAGGCGCGCTCCGTTTGCACGGAATACTCACACACACGACAACGACTGGAATTTCACAGGCACGAGAGGTAAAAAAAAACTGTACTCTATCATTCTATTCGTTCACAGCATTTGTATATGATGGAATACTGCTGTATTTTTTATCATTTAATTTATATGGATATAATGTTAACAATAGTATCAATAGTAAATATAAAAGGGTAGATAACATTAACCATAGCGAGATATAAATGGTATATACATATATCTTAATTGGCAAAGCGCGGCGTTGAGTTCCGCTACTCCTCATGCAATGCTTCAAGTTCAACGACAAGTTGGGAATAGAACGGAGTTTTTTAACACTAGATCCCCAATTTTCCTATACTTATCCTTGTAGATATGTGCGGGATAAAAGAAAAGTGACTAACACGACGAAAGAAAAAAAACATTAAATAACTGATTCAAGTTCACTGTTAAAGAAATTATGATTATAATCTTGTTAAATTATTATGAGTCAAGCATCAAGATTGTTTAAGGAGACTATAAACGCGGCGTTGTGTTTCGGCACTTAACACGCAATGTCTCAAATTCGGACGGAAAGTTGAGCCACTAGATGTACTCTAGCTCTGTACTCTAGCTAAATGTACTTCTGTAAAAAAACGAGCAACAGATACTTTGCTATTTTACTCTCTACACAAATTAAGATATTATTGTGTGTAAAACCTAGCCAATGTTATTACTATACATTATATAAAAATCTAAGCTTTCAAATTTTATTAGAATTTACTCTGGTAAATAATAAATAATGATAAAATAAAGATAAAAAATATTTAATCTAGAAACAGTTAAATTAATTAACACCTCTAAAACTAGTTACATACTAGTAAGTAAAAATTAATTAAATGACTAATGAATAGCTTCTGTTTCTTTCACTTGTGAGGCAGACATAGAAAACGACTCAAAAAAATCAGCATTTCCTTCTCGGCATTTTTTGTGGTTTCCTCTTTGCCTTAATCAGACTTTGGATTATGCTTCGTATATACTCGTAAGTACATGTATTCATTCCACACCTGACGGTGCAGAAAGTGATGTAAATAAGCTTTTTTCTTAACTCTTTTACTATAAACTCGTCTTCTTATCTGTTTACAGTAATGATAATAAATTAATGAATAAATTATTTTTTATATAAAATAATTATAGATACAATTAATAGTAAATATAATAATTATATATAGAATTAACAGTATATAGTATATCCCAAGGTGCATGCACAGTTGTTATATTTACTTTTAAGCCAATCAAATTAATTAAAATAGACAGTCCACTGGATGATAACAATCGAACCAACAATTTATCTTCTCACAAGCTAGTCAAATCAACTGGGTCATGTTCATACGTAGATTTATGTATTACAATATTATTTCAAACAATATTTTAAATATATATTATATATAATATCATAGTAAGTTACGTACGTAGTTAGTACGGCTCGAGGCTCTGTCAAGCCTCGTTTTATCTTGTTCTAAGGAAACTCGAAACTAGATAAAACGTGATTGTAACTTTAATACTAAAAGCTTATGGTAAGTATTTAAACTGTTAATATCTCAAAATTATGTTATATAGTATTTACTTATGGATGTACAGATTATATTAATGATAAGGAAATTTCATTGTAAGCACATCTTACAGCTTAGAAAACATTATTAAAGAGATAGCTTATCCCTAACTGTCACTATAAATTGTAAGAAATAGTTGATATTTTTATTAAAGTTATAATAAATGGTTCTACTGTAAAGCAGGGAAAGCTCTTGTAAAGAATAAGTATAATAGTTTTCTAGGACATCTCTATGTATATAATGCAATGCATCTTAGTCATATTTGTAATGAGATAGAGTCCAGTCCTCCACATCGCATATTGAAATAAAAATTTAGAATATAATAAAAGATCATAATATTAGAAGAAGCACAAGATACGATTATAAATGCTGTGGTTGTGGGTTCAATTCTCACTCAATTATATAAAATATTCAATATTTTTTTGTTCTTCGATTTGCTAACAAGGCAATGGCGCGGCTAATGTTTGAGCCACTTAACCCGCAATGGTTTAAATTCGGTAAAAACTGGGGGAACAGAATGTCTCAACACTATGCTTCCAAGTTCTCTTAGTCCACCCTACCATGTGGGAGATACAGCGTGAGTTTGAAAAAAAAGTCATATTAATATTTATACATTATTATAAAGGGTGTTTGTGTGTGTGTGTATGTGTGTGAGAGAGAGAGAGAGTATATATTATATTCCATTCTTGCTTTGTTATTTACTCTGATTCAACCCCGGATACAAAATAAATTACACAATTTACTTACATTCTTTGCTACAGCGACAACAATGCCTAAATGAGCATAGGATAAAGTTTGATAGTTAGATTCATCGTGTTTGAGCCTCGCAGCTCTGTCAAGTTTCGTTTTATTTTGTTCAAAGGAAACTTTAAATTAGATAATGCATAAAGCCAAAAGCTTTGAAGTAACAGTTATTGTGTTATGTATCATATAATACATTGTTTCTTCCTATAAATTGCGTAATGTATTACTTGTATTTAATATACAATGTGAATATTCCTTTTATTTTATAAAAATATTATAAATATGTATATTTATGTAATATTTTTTTATTATACAAAGCTAAATTTGATTTTGTCATGTCACTTAAAACTGTCATAGAACTTCCTACTAAGCTAACTATTATGTTTATTTTAGATACATTTATCCTATTCGATTAATCTTTTTTTCTTCGTTTCGATAATAATCATATAAAATGACGTCACCTATTCTGCAGAAACTTTTCTTAACTCGAGTATATTTCAAACTATTTTCCATTTTCTGCGAAAAATATCTCTTTTCCTATAATAAAAGTAGGCAACAATAAAACTTACTTATAAGAGTTTTGACAAACTTAATAAACATCTATACCTGAAACGTACAATTTCATGTTCTATTTTCTTGTGCTAATTAACATTAAAGAAAAAATAAATTTTTCACAATTCAAACTATAATTTAACTTAACTTAGCTTCACGCTTTATCCGTAGCGGGATAAGCAGGGACAATGGAGCGCCAAACGCTACATTCTCGGCATACCTCTTTCGCCTTGTCCACTGTTATCAACCTGCCCTCCGGGGAATCCTCGTGCTTTTTACGTGACTTTCCTCCAGTATCGTCGATACAGTGTTTTCGAAGGTCAACCAAGGTCTCCCTCACCCTCCCTTACCACTCATTTTGCCTTCATAAATCTTTTTTGTCATTCTTTCTTCACTCATTCGCTCAACATGCCCAAACCCCCTAAGCACATTCTTTTCATTTTCACTGTGACATACACGCTAGTACCTACCATTCTGTGTATCTCTTCTTTGGGTATACGATCAGCTAAACTGACTCCGCATATCCGACGAAGAGATCGCATCTCTACAGCTTCATCTTTCTTACATTCTTCTTCTGTGATACCCACGTTTCGCTGCCGAACAAAATTGTCGGTACCAATACTGGATTGTGTCAAACGCACAGCTATGCTGACGTTCCGCCATCTCAACAATGTATGTATATTAACTCTGTTACTTGCAGCAATACAGCTTTCCACATCCATTTCGTATCTTGCGGTCTCTGCTAAACATACTTTCCAGATATACTACCTTATTCACTTGTTCTAATGTTGTTAATATCTAATTCAAACTATACTTATTGATATTATCATTATACATAACGTCTTAAATTCGAAATACTATTTACTATTTATTATGTTCCATCACAGGCTAACTATACATAATTTTGGTTTTCGTAATTACGCTGAGTTGGTTCCACTATCCAACACGTAAAGTTTTTGGTACATCACTATAAGTAAGAAAACAATTCTGAGATACCTGAAGCTTACATAATATTACATACGATATACACAGATACAGATAATAAATAAAACTTATTTATTAAAAAACAAAATGATTATACACAATATAAGTTCATGCAATATGAAAATTAATTTTCACCACGTTAGCCCATTTAATGCGTAAATCAGCCAACTAACAGCTCATAAAACCGGATCAGTGTAACATAATCACTATCGAACTAGGTAATGTTCAACTTTTTATCCGCATCCGTTGCCTTCGTCATAAAATATTTAAAAGTCCATTTTTAAGCGCGGATCCGCTGCAAGCTATTAGAGTCAGCTCCTCAGTTCAAACAAAGAGCCCCAGTGACGGGGCACTGCCGCGAGCGCATGGAATGTTACACTAAAACCTATCGCGTGTCGTACCAATTAAGATCGTATATCGTACCCTTAAGGCACATTTTACTATACAACCAAGTAAAATATACGCCGCTTTGTCTCATAATTAATTCGCTCCCCGCTATTTGGTGTCGCTGCTCTTCAGGGCTCGAGAGCCGTCGCAATGCACACACGTTCGCTATCGGGATATATAAACTATATCAACAAGCTTTTTAATTTTCTAAATAAAATTGTATAATTAATTAGAATATTTCAGAGAGAAATATTTTGTTTATAATTGCAACTGTATTGCCGTAGGTACTTGAACTGACTCTAATATTTTTTTGATTTTTCACAATGTTGTTTCGTTCAATTGTTTTGATCGGTACGAAACTAGGGTATTGTGGTATATAGGTGAATGTATGCCAAAACTGGACTTCTGTATACAATAAATAATAAAAGATTACCAAAATATTAACCAAATAAACTCACAATAATTATGCTGACCTCTATAAAAAAACACGACTATGAACTTATTGCATTACATTAATATTTCTTATATAGCTTGATATTGTATCCCGCTTATAGCAAAGTAAGCAGGAGGAACTTGGTAGTGCGCACTCTATTCTCATTAGAACATCTCCGTTTCACACTTAACGCCGATTTTTTACTAGGCATTACGTGTTGAGCGGCGAACGAATAAATATAAAATATATCGTTGACCCAAGTGGCAATCGAACCCATAACCATTTCGTTGACAGTTGCACGCTTGTGTTTCTAGGCCACGACGGTTCATATACGGATACGGATAGGTAGGTACGGATATTAAATATAAACGAGAATGAACACCCGTGGTATTGGTTGATTAAAATTTTATTTCAATAGCACCATATTCGGGCCGACCTATTAAAAATTCCAACATAAATATTCTGGTAACACCCTTTTAAAATATTTCACATTTTAAGCAGGCAAAATATGTTGCGGTTAAAAACGAGCAAAACACAATCTATAATGTTGTGTGTCGTGTGTGAGACGGGTCGAGTGTATAAATTATGCAAGTGGTAGACCTTCTGTTAAAATGTCTCGTTTTTGACCACCGCTGCTTTGCTATGTACGTGGATATATTATCTCACTCCAATAGTATTTTATTTAGATTCAAGAATTTTATTTTATTATGTAAAAAATACAAAATGATAGAACGTGGGCAAATTTAAATTCAACTAGATGGTAACCGACGTTACGTCAGCAGCAACTAAAAAGTTTGTATCATTTTAGCTATAAATACATCAGTTGCGTTTTTCGTTAAGCCTATATATTTTATTGTCCAAAAGCTTTAACCAAAGATAAGGAAAAGCTTTCTATTTTCCGAGTTGTTAAAAACAATGTAATATTCTCAGTAAAGTGATTTAAAAAGCCTTAATCTTTGGATCCCGCAGTAGAACATGAAAGGAAGGATTAATTTATCAAAGGGATTAGAACGAGATACATAATCAGACACGATCGGAACTGCTGTCTCTGAAAGAAGGATTGTGAATAAATGTAAAATCTTACAAATCTACATTCATACAATTTTTGTATTGGATTGATTCCCCTTTTATTATGTTCCATTTAATAAAATAAGTTTTAATATCGTTTCAATATTTTTACATTTCATAGGGCTTACATATAAAAAACAATGTATAATTTCAAAATCACTATCAACTACATAATGTGCGTACGTCTAACTTTAATAATGTCTTTGATTTTCGCGATTGTTCCATATTTTGAATGAAACACTTTTAACCGGATTAATCGTGTATATTGATTGTTAAACATGTTTTTTGGAAACCCGACGTTTCGAACACTTTAGAGTAGTCTGTGGTCACGTGTAGACCCTGTGTACCCGTGACCACGGACGTCTAATTTTGTCGAAATTCAAGCGTTAATGACATACCTAGGTTCTACAGGTAACAGTAGCAGGTCGTCAAGAGCAGAGTATACAGGAAAATCTACTTATTCTATATTTTAACTATTCTAATAGTAAAGAAAAGTACCTCAAGTGAGTGTTATAATCTATTGAGAATTTAAATATACTCATAAAGATACCAGCGTCGATATTAAACTTCATCAGCATTTTACGCGTCTGCTTATGAAATGCAAAGTAGCTGAACTTTACAAGTTTCACTTAACAAGTAATAACTCTGAGTTAAACTTTCAAAGAGAAACAAAATATTTCGTTAACTGAATAGCTTTTATACAATAATATTTATATGAGCAATTATTGGACATGACTACTACATATCATCATGTTCAATAAAACTGTTAATTAGTTTAAAATTTATAAAAATAAACCATTAAAATAATTTTGAATAAATATTTTTTTCCTATGTGGTGGTCGTAAAGTAGAGCGGAGTATAGTAGGTACTAATATAATACTGATAATACAAGTGTAGTCTCTCTTACCCTGCTATATGTAGATGAACGCCAAAAAGCCTGAAAGTTTTAGTTGGTGATCGTGCCTCGTCTAAAATGACATCTTATTATCATGCACCTACAAGCAAACATAATTCAACTTTATTGCGAGTCTGGTTTAGTTTGGAAAGAAAATTCCTTTGCGTCATATATTACATATTATATAATATATGACGATACTGTTAACTTACCTTTTTTCATATATTGTCAAGATGTTATATAGGTATAAGACAAATTAAAAATACCACCTCACTTCAAATAAATATATAGTCCATATTATAGTACTTTGATGCATAGCCTAGTGACATAATATTAATTTCTATTAAATTTTAACCATATACATTTCCGTTTTTAAACGAGCGGAACGGTCTCATGAAGAACCACATTAAACTCGCAAATATAAACTGCACACGACTACAATAGTCGGGCAAAAAGGACTGAGGTAGCATAAGAAAATGAATTAGCTCAGTTTCACATACGAGTAGCAGAGCGGACTCACTACGGTGTTAGTTGTATAAATACTCGCATAATAACGAACCACCCACCCACGCCCACACATCGCCTGACGATAATTAATTACGAAAGTAAATATTTTAAAAACATCAAACTTAAAAGCACAAATATATAATGCCATAATAAAACAAAACAAAATATTTGAGTATTACCAACCCAACCAGGAAATTTAAATGTTACATACATTTACAAATCTACTTTATATGTTTTTGTTTTGTACTCTATGTTTATTTAGGATAAACGAACAGAACCAAAAAAATATTAATTAATAATTAAATCATTTTTTTTTTCCTTCTCTGCGCAAATTAAGGTAAATAAAAATCTATACCTTTAATTAATCCGTCACAGATCGGGGTCTGTATATGAAAGATATATGAGTGTTTACTTACGTATTTTTAGATATTTTAAAAACTTTGTCTCCATCTAAGAAACGGCTTAACGGATTTAATTGCAGTTTTTACTATCGCATTATATAATAACGAAAGCTTACCAACGTAAGCTTCCGTTATATTCAGAGTTGTTTTATTTCAATTAGCATTTACTATAAATAATTGTTGTAATGAATTGGAAGAATCTTTATTTTTGTATAAATATTGCTTTAACACAGTATTGTTATTAGAAAACGAAATTAATGCAGATTAGTAGATTATTAATTAAGTAATTCGATTTATGTAAGTTTTTCATCATTGACGTACCCTCGGTCTGTTACACATCACGCGGTCTGTAGGGTAGATCATTTTGAATCTATAATATCTCCTGAAGTATTGTAAAAAACAAATTCAATCTAAGTAAAATACCAAAGGTGACTATTATATTTATATTGATAACAAATTGTAGAAAATACATTAATAAAAACCAGACAAATTATAACTAAGTATATTAAAATGCTCACTATGTTTGCGCCAAAGTGGTTATTTTAGTATGTATCTTTAAGATAAATATATACCATACCTTTTTAAACGGTTTTTGTAGAAAATTGTGTTTACACTAACAACAACAAATGTTTGTCGAACATATTGTTAAATAATGAAATTCCTGAAAAAACTTCAAAATAATGTGACAAACAAGGAGCTCTCGAGTAGCTCTATATGAAATTTCATCACAATCGATAGCGGCTTGACCGTGATCGCGTCACATACAGGCAAAGTTACTTTCAAATTTATAATAAACGCACTTATAATGACAAAACAAAACCCTACTATGAGTTCCACCATTCGAAAACGGTACTATCTCGAAGATTGGGTAGAAAGTGAGAATTGAATTGAGGCCTTTCGTGGCGCAGCGGCACAAGCGTGTGACTGTAATCGACAGGTTGTGGGTTCGATCTCCACTCGAGGAAATGAAATACTTAATATTTTCACTATAAATACTTAACGTTTTAATTTCTTCGCACTGTACAAGGCAAAACGCGACGTTGAATTCCGCCAATGCCTCAAATTGTGAAGTGGAGAACGGAAGTGGAACGGAGTGTCTTAACACTAGGTTCCCAAGCTATGTACAGAATACAGCGTGAACCTGATTGAGTGAGTGAGTGAGAATTGAAGTGTATTGCACTAAATTCCTTCTACCTATCTTGCTATTTACAGCATACAGCGTGAAGGTAATATACATACATCCATTAAATAATATTTAAGGCTTTGTACTACAAAACTCTTGTTCTTGTAAAATATTTGCATAATATACAGCAACATTTTAAGTGCAACATTTAAGAGCATTAGTTTCATGTGGAACGAAGCTGAGGTGCGCGCTCGCTCTGTTTATTTACGATGCACGTCTATAATAGATGTACTAAATGTCTTATAAATATTATCCTATTATGAAGAACCTGCACATCGAACGAATAGCGCAAAAGCTATTTGATATATTGGACTTGAAATATTTTTTTTATATGCTATAAAATAAAAAAGTTATTGTTATTCTACTGAGAAGGAATAGAAGTACAATGTTTTCTTGGTTAATTATACGTGACTTCAAGCAAGTGAATTTTCTAAATTAGCAAAAGCAAGTAATGTCAACTTCCAATTGCAGCGAGCATTCTTGCTGTTCTAACATATAGTGGTAACTTATATAGAATACTTAACTATAACTGTACATATATAGACTGATTTTCATATCATTTTATAAAAAAAAAGTATAACAACACGACCGTAAAGTGTTTTGAAAATTGTAAGTTATTTTTCCTTTACTTAATGTTAAATGAACATTTATTAAATATATATTAAAATATCAAAACAATATAACGTCATTTCGGAATTATTTATCAATTAATAAAATTATAGTCTATTATTTTATAAGGTTTTACGTAACTGCCGTCCTATAAAGATTCGTGCCAGAGCTCGCAGGGGCCGGATTTGTGACCCGGCTATTTCCATATCTTAACTACTTATGCCGCTTAGTCGAAGCGCAAATTAAACTGGATCCTCACTAGGCATACATTTTGCCTCGACCTCACGCTCTAGAAATTAAAAGGCATTTCTCTTATCTTTGCAGAAAATATTTTTCACAGTGAAATAGAGCAAGGTCTGCCATTTTTTTTATTATATTCTTACGAACACCTTAACAATTAAAGATAACGTTAGATTAAATTAAATAAATCAAAATGTAAAAAATGCCTCAAATAAATGCTAAATGCCTCCTATATATTAGCCATAACAATTTTATAGCAAAATTATTTATTAAATATAAAAAATTCAATGTAAATGTTTGCATAGTAACTTTAAGGTTAAAGGGAACTTATATTTATATAAGACTGAAAATAAACATATTTTGTATTATATATGTATATAAATAAATGTATAAATAAAAATAAACATATAAATCATTAAGTAAATTAATATAAAAAAAATTCTCAGAATCCAAGCCCGAGCTAGTATATTGGTTTTCGGAGCAGACACTTCAACCTGGGCCAAGTGTGTCACTCAAATGTGTCGCGATGGGTCATCCTCCACCCCAATTTTCGTGGCTTTTAGATGGATTTCCTATTCCTACTAATTCAAGGTAAACATGGTGTTTGTTTATAATTAATTCTAAATAGTTATAAATATTTTTATCTTATGAAACTTATTGTAAATTATAATTTATTTTCTTAAAAAACCATATTTAAATGTACGAAAAGCTCCTGAAAAGCTCGTTGTTTATTTATTTTTACGATTATTACATACATTTTATTTGAATCTTGCTTATCTTCTTTATTTCATTGAAACAGGTTTGTTGTCGGCCAACACGTGACCCTTCAGGACGACGTGGTCAGTCACCTCAATGTTAGCCGTGTAACTGAACAAGATGGCGGCGAATACGCGTGTGTCGCCAGCAACTCTGCTGGAAAAGCAATTCATGCGGCCAGAGTCAATGTATATGGCCTTCCTTATATTCGGGAAATGCCTAAAGTGACAGCGGTTGCAGGAAGTGACTTGAACATTAAATGTCCTGTAGCCGGATATCCGATTGAGTCAATCACGTGGGAAAGAGGTAAGGTTGCTATTTCATACAAAATTATGTAGCTTTTTTATTTATTTAATGTTTTATACCCGCCAGTTTTAACCTTAAATCAAATTCTTCAAAATACACAAATATTAGAAGCAAGGTACAATTAATTAATACAAACACATCGTTTTAATCATTTTATATTTAAAGTGAAGTAGATATTACAGAGAACGGACTACGACGTTTCCCCTCTCATCTTGTTTAATGAATGTTTTTTCATTTCGTGCCATTACATTCTAAAATTGAATTGTCGTCTTGCTGCCTTTCCGAGATTATTTTCATCTCCCATTTCTTCCGCCTTGTTACCCTTTGACAGATTTATTTATCTTAAAAGTGTTACTTACCTTTTCAATAACAATATGAATACTATAAAATTGATTAAATAAAAAATATATTTCGTATAATAAGATGAAAAAACATTTCCCTTTAACAAACGTCCATTGCCTGAAAACATATAACGCCATCCTCTGTCAGTTTTATTAAGATCTATTTCATTCAATGTGACAGAGGTCTACGCTTCATCCCTATAATAGTGTACGCAACTATGAAGTTAAAATACAATTCACCCAGTTTAAACAGAGCAACATAAGCCACACGTACTCTAGTAAATCCGTGTATCAAGCGGAAAATCAAACAGAGCCAAGAGTAAATTCCACAATGGCTGGAACGACATAGAGAAAATCAAATATATTTCAGATTTAACCAAGCGCTTGAAAGGACACTTTAGTGCAAGAGTATCGAATTAAACTCAGGGGAGACGGAGTAACTTTCTCTTAGCAACAGGTCGTTAAGGAAACTAGGGCGAGTACGCGAAGGCGAAAATATACAAAGAATGGTTTGAAAGTCTCTATGACGTCAGTATTCTGGAGCGTAATTGTTGACATTTTCAAGACAAAATGTGACAACGTTATTGTGACCCAACAACGCCCTAGATTCATATTAACTTTTACACTTTATTCTATGACAATTTCTTAGAGCATGTCTTATTTTTTTTCCTACAAATAAACACATTTATTCGATTTTATATATCTAGGTTATTTTCTCTAATTTGCTCTGCAGTAGGTCTATCTTAAGTAGTTGACATTTAAAAAGAAATATAAATGTAATATAAGCATTAAATAAGGAGAAGTGAAATTCAGGAAAAAATCACTTAAAGCGAGAGACTCCGCCGAAAAGTAGATCTATTTTCGTTATACAACACTTTTTCCTCTCTCAGATCAAAGACATATAAAGAAAATATCAGACCGTAAAAATCCGTAGCCCGTTTAACAAAATTACTGGGTAAGATCAAATTAAGACTCGCCGGTCACTCCTTCGTAATTTTCCTTTTCCTCTGTGACCCTTGTCAACAACGATCTTATCTTTTCATAGAGATCTCATTAGTCCGAAACCTTTAAATGGCTTTTATTATTTTTCTGGTGATTCGCAACTAGATTTGCAATTACTTTGGTATTAATAATAAAAATGTTGTTGTGCTCCAAATAAGAAAAGTCTAAGTGAATGAGACCAGGTACTACTAACTTGAGAACAAGAACCTAGGTTCTACTACTCTACTCAGCTTCGCCCTGTACCCTGCACTTGGCAGGGTAGGCAGAGGGAACTGAGGAACCTAATGTTAAGACACTCCGTTCTATTTCCGTTCCCCATTTTCCGCCGAATTTGAGGCATTGTGAGTGGCGGAACTCAACGCAGCGTTTTACCTTGTACCAGAGCGAAGAAATGAAATATGAAATATTTAATTTGAAAATATTAAATATTTCATTTCCTCGAGTGAGGATCGAACCCACAACCTGTCAGTTATAATCACACGCTTCTGTCGCTGCACCATGACAGGCTTCCTAACAACCTCCTAACCTAACCTAGGTTCTAATCCTGCAATATACGTCTAAATGAACGGAATATTACGTAACCGAATTTTAAAAAAATATTACACTCTGTCCTGGTGGCGAAAAATTATATATAGTATTATATACAGAATTTTATTTCTGTCCGACCTTTTCCAGTTTTTAATATAAAAAGTTAAACACAACTTATTATTTACGAAAGCTGGCCAAATAGCGCGTCATATTTCAACATAACTTTTGCAACTCCAACAAATGGCAGGATTTTTCCATTTAACGTTATTTTTACAGTTCAAATTTAAAACCTTTTTTTTTCTTATGTATCCACCCTCATGTTGTTTATTTAGTAACATACATGTATATCTATGTAGGAGTATTGATATAGAGAAAATATATGAACTCTAAATAAATTATAAAACTTAGATTTAATTTTAATATTAACACATCGTTATATTACATATGATTATATTATATATGTATGTCGTAGTGCCGAGGCACAAACGTGCAACTGTAAACAGGTTGTGGGTCCGATCCCCACTCGGGGACATTAAATATTTACAATTTTCTAATTAAATATTTAATGTTTTCATTACTTCGCTCTAGTAACAGGCAAAGCGTTTAGTTTCGCCAGTCAGCACGCAATACCTCAAATTCGGGCAGATAGTAGAGAACAGAACGGAATGTCTTAACTCTAGGTTCTCAAGTTTCCGCTGCCTACCCTGTTAGGATGCAGCGTGAAGCTCTGGTAACAAAGCTCACGAAATGTCACAAACTTGGGAAATGGGGAACGCAACAGAGTATCTTAACCCTGCTATGTGCGGACTACATGAAGCTGAAGAAAAATAAATAATTATAATTTGTAAATTATACCAACAGATGGTCAATCTCTACCGTTAAATCGACGGCAGAAGGTATTTCCCAATGGTACCCTAATTGTGGAGCAGACACAACGCGGCGAAGACGCCGGTACCTACACCTGCCAAGCTTCAAATAGACAGCGACATGTTGCAAGAAGAGACGTGGAAGTGCAGATTCTAGGTATAGTGCATAAACTTTTTGTCACCAATATTTTTTTTTCTTTTGTTAATTAATAAAAGTGTTACTTTTGACATAAATATAAAAAGATGACTAAATTTACGTTAATTTATTTGTTTAATTTTAATATATCTTTAAAATAATCTAAGATATAGAAGTGTTGTGGTGATTTGCCTGTGCTTCTACCTTTAACATATTTTTAACATGTTATTCCTTCTTGATTAGATGTACATATTAGTCTGACTTTCATAAAAAAAATGTTAATAATACTAAGCAGTATTTTTAAGATTTTTTAAGCGCCTTTTGTAATTTATGATACGTAAATGAATGTAACAAACTTACGATGAAAGCCGAGTGGGCAAATGTTGATATGGTAATTATCGTTAATTAATCCTAAGAGACGTCACTCGCAGACGTAATGTTTGTTTTTACAAGATCCCTGTTTTAGCATACTGCAAACGATATTTGGCTGGAAACATTTGGAAACCCTAAGTTTTGAAAAGCCTTTTGCCCGCCTACATTACATATCATGATTAATAGTTATCTAAATAAGTAAAATATGATTGTAATTTGCATAATTTAAATTATTCGTATTATTTTTTATTATTTTTTTATGCCTATTGTCAAAAAGTGCATCAATTGTATATTAAATTAAAATGACGATAAAAGCTTCTCAATTCCAATAACAAGATGTAAAGATTCATAAAATCACAAATTCAAAAAGGATTAAATTTCTCATCAGTAATTCATAAAATTTAGCACTTTCATCATTTTTTGATATCTATAGGGCTTTGAGTTTTCAGTTAATAGGCTAATAAAGAAAATAGCATAAAATTTCTATTACCCAAGAGTAAAGCTCAAAGGAGATATTAAACATTTTGAAATGTTTAAGAAAAAGAATTTTATGGAGGAAATTAATTAGAACTAAGATTAAGGTTGCTACTCGGTCAGCAGACATATTTCATGTTTTCAGTTCAACCAAAGATATTGCCAATTCAGCCTCTGACGAATTTATTAAGGGAGGGCATGAGAGCGGCTATTTCCTGTCAGATATTGGAGGGCGATTTGCCGATTGCATTCCGATGGGAGAAAAATGGCCAGCCTGTAACATCATCGCCATATGCCCCTAGCGGTATTATAACCAGAAGAATGGACGAATACAGTGCTTCTTTAGTAATAGAGCATATTACATCGCTACATAGTGGAAACTATACGTGCATAGCCTCAAACGTCGCTGGTTCTGAGCGCTTTACTGTGCCGCTGACAGTTAACGGTACGTGAATATTTATAATTTAAATACTCTTACGTGTTACAAATATGTATTGTAATGTAAACTTTGTGATAGTGCCGCCTCGGTGGAGGTTGGAGCCCAGTGACGTGGCTGTTGCTGCGGGACAAGATGTAACTCTTCAATGTCAAGCCGATGGATATCCTAAACCTATTATAACGTGGAAAAAAGCTGTTGGTAAGAATATTTATTTCACTTTGATGACATTTGTTTAATTTAATTAATTCTTAAATTACAGAAAATAATACTTAACGTATATTTGCATGGATTGAATTATAATATAATCTTTTATATAATGTTAATCCAGGTAACACTCCTGGAGAATACAAAGACTTCATGTTTGAAGGGAATTCTAGAGTTTTGGAGAATGGGTCCCTAGTTTTCGAACGTGTCGCTAAGGACAGTGAAGGCCATTATCTTTGCGAAGCTCGTAATGACATAGGGGCAGGACTCAGTAAACTTATATTTCTGAAGGTCAATGGTAAGTCATTTTTAAATGTAAAATTTTATTCAGTTTTGTGTTATAGGAATTATTACATAATATTATAAAATACATTATCACAAATATATATCGCAAATAATATGTTTTATTAGATATCTGAAAATCATAATGTTAAAAAAAAAGTCACAATTTTTTTTTATTTTGTTAATCAATAAAAGTGTTACTATATATATTCGGCGGAAAGTGGGGAACGGAAGTGGAACGGAGTGTCTTTACACTAGGTTCCCGAGTTCCCTCTGCCTACCCTGCCTAGTGCGGGATACAGCGTGAAGCTATAAAAAAAAATAAAAGAAAAAGCTATTTGACCTAAGTATATTATTAAAAAGAGAAAAATTTCAAAGGCATTAAGAAATGCGGTCATTTTGTAGATATTCTATGAATACCACAGGAATGTCTCGATACTTGGCTCTGTGACGTCGGACACGCGATGCTAAAATTAAATTCTTTACTACCATTACGGCTATATTGACTTTTAAAATTAATACTGCCTGAAAGAAAATGTACTCATTAAAGTTGTAGACAGTGCTATTTTTACTACAACTTTATATAATCAAAAACTTTTATTGTTACGATTAGATATCGTAGGAATAAAATTAAATTTTATAAATATATGACAGCGAAATTTTTACAATACTAAATTTCATCAACGTGGTGATTCGTTCATAAATACATATAAAGTCTTTTAAAATGATAGTTTTAATTTAGCTTAATTTGATTTGACAGTTTTCATTTATTTTTTTACAACAATATAATTTATTATAAAAAATAAGAATTTGCTATGTATACTACTAATATTAAAATACATTGCTTGTTTAAAGAACATTAACTTACCGTTAGTTTCTGCTGCTATAGGGCAGGAATAACATAAAGCTGTTTTACTTATAATATATACTGTATAATATACTATAATATATTAAATGAACGTCATATAATATGTGCAATAAGTTAATTAGACACAAACTAGAAATTCAACAAAGAAAGGGCTCCATAATATGCGGCGGAAGTCAGGCGCGTCTGTGCAGAAAACTCAATGGCCGTACGTCGCAATACGTCTCCTCTTTATTGGAAAACGAGACAGTTGGCTTCCACTAGAATAACTTCGTGTACGTGTTTGTATTCGACGATATTGGCTTTTGTGGAGCAAATATATCTCTATCCATTACAAGGTTGACGTTCGGCAAACTGTCTAAAACTCTATATGTTACCAATTTATCGCACTGTGATTACGTTGGTTTTTGGGTGAAGGTTTCATGTTTGACTATCCCATTCCAGCTTTGTAAAGGATTATACAGCTGATCAAATAACAACAACGCTTATGAGAGCTAAATTAAATTACAGCGTAACTACTTTGCTGTTCATTCACATCATAGATAATCTCAATAAAATATATAGTGTTAAATACGCTTTAAAAATAAATATTTTTTTGGAATTAAACTTTTATTTTAAATTCATATTTCTAATTATTTATAATAATTTATATTTTTATTAGAGTTATATATAATGTTGAAATGTTAGCCATTTCAAAAAATTGGCACGTTGTGTATATAAAAAGCAACCTTAATAACATGGCAAATTACAAAATTTTCCCACGTCCTAAAAAGGAACAAAACAAATCTTACCGTAAATATTGACGTGGATTACTCGGAGCCCAAAGTAAAACATGGGTTCGATTTATGCAAAACTAACAAGTTTCTAGGTGCTTTGGCACTCGTATAGTTTCCTTAGTTCGAACCTCGATTCGGTCACGTTCCGGGCAGTTTGTAAACATTTTGGCTTTCAGGCCAATCGTATTCCACCAATTTTATTCTGTGTATATTACCAGTGCTTTCGTGAACTTAAATATCAGTGACACAGTTAAGTAAGCAAATCTTAAATAGATTTTGAACCTCTTTTGCGTTCAAGGATATTAGTAGTAAGTAGCAGTAGTAATAGTTTTATGAAATGTTATCAACAGCTCCTGCTCGATTTCCAATGAAGAGTAAAACAGTACAAGTAACTGCTGGTGAAGCAGCGCATTTACAATGTGCTGCATCAGGTGACGCACCCCTTGAAGTAAGCTGGCGCAGTCCTCATCATCATACTATTGCTCATCATTTAGATCAGAGGTATCACATTTTTTGTAAATTCCACGATATAATTTATACGCCACAATGTTCCCATTTTCTATATAATGTACATAAATTATGTTATCTTTTAATATGTCCTTTCGGTGTTGTTTCAATAGATTAACAGATCAAAGAATATAATTTGTAGAGTCCTTATTATAGGACTTTCTGGGCAAATAAATTAGGCGAAAAAATTAATATTTTATAAAAATATTAAATGGTTATATTACAAAACCCCTAGGTATACAATACGAGAACAAGTATTAGATGATGGACTGGTATCTGAACTGAGTATACTTCAGACTTATCGACAAGATACTGGAGCTTTAACATGTCGAGCTTCGAACGCTTATGGCCAAGACGAAATGCTAATACACTTATTAGTCCAAGAGGTAAAATAGCGATAATATATATTGCCAACTTAGTTTTAACAATGTTTTCAACTAACTTTACATTAACTTTATTTATTTAACTATATAGGTTCCAGAAATGCCAAAAAACATAAGAATCATAGACCAACAATCACGTTCTATTCAAATATCTTGGACTCAACCGTATGCTGGAAATAGTCCAATAATTAACTACATTGTTCAATACAAGGAAGCACCAGGTAACGCAGATGATTTTGAAAAATAAAATAATATATAATTAAATAGCAAAATAAAACTGAAGCCTGTCGTCGCGTAGGGGCACAAGCATGTGACTGTAAACGCGACAGGATGCGGGTCGATCCCAACTCGAGGAAATATATAATATTTAATATGCTTATTTTAAATATTTAATATTCTCATTTCTTTGCTCTAGAGCAAAGAAATGAGAATATTAAATATTTACCGCGCTTTGCCTTGTTACTAGTAACAAGGCAAAGCGCGGCATTGAGTTCCGCCAGTCTACACGCAATGCTTCAAGTTCGGCGGAAAGTGAACAGAACGGAGTGTCTTAATACTAGTTCTTAGTGTTGAAATTTCCCTCCGCCTACCCTGCGGATGTGAGTGATTGATTAGTAGAAAAATATATTTCATAATATATTAATATTTTATAATGTTACAGAGCCATGGCCTACAACACCGCAAAAAGTTATAGTTCCTGGAAGTGTAACATCGGCTAGTGTTCAAAATCTTCAACCAGCTACATCATATCACTTACGAATAATTGCCGAAAACCGTCTCGGACAAAGCGAACCCAGTCAACTCGTGCAAGTCACCACTACTGAAGAAGGTAATTCACTTGCCTCGATTACAATAGTTTGACTGGAACTTCAAACAATATTTACCGACAGGTAGAATTCAGCTGTGCTAAGTTTGGTAAACCAAATACTCTCAGTGAACTGTTTGAATTTCAAATTACAACAAGAAATTAACTTATATAGTACATAAAGTTACCGTACAAAGCAATATTTTTAACATATTTCACGTCTTTAAATTTTTTTTAGAGGCCTGTCGTGGTGCAGCGGCACAAGCGTGTGACTGTAACCGATAGATTGTGGGTTCGATCCCCACTCGCGGAAATGAAATATTTAATATTTTCAATTAAAACATTTAATGTTTTGATTTCTTCGCTCTGGTACAAGGCAAAACGCGGCGTTGAGTTTCGCAACTCAACACGCAATGCCTTAAATTCGGCGGAAAGTGAGGAACGGAAGTGGAACGGAGTGTCTTAACGCTAGGTTCCCTAAGCCTACCCAGCCATGTGCAGGATACATCCGTGAACCGTGAAGTTGAGTTAATATTTTTTATGTACTTTGTAGTACCGAGTGGCCCACCTCTAGATGTGCGAGTGGAAGCTAAAAGTTCAACAGAGTTGACGGTCACTTGGGATCCACCACAGCGAGATCTTTGGAATGGCAACATTTTAGGATACTATGTGGGCTTTCAAGAAGTGAGTTTTACGAAAAAAATATTTTTTTAGGATTAATAATAATAAATTTATTATACTCCAATATAATAGTTAATTAAGATATTGTCTAGGTAATCAACAGGACAGGAAAAAGCTCGTAGTAAAGAGAAACAGAGCCATATACGGCCGGAGAGAGTAAAAAAAGGCTCCTTTATTACAGACATTACAAATCTTCACGTAATTATAACTAAGCATTTTGCCAAATGAATATGCTTATTCTATATTTACATTATATATTTTAGTTAAACAGTAATAGCACAATTTTGAGTGCAAGTGGTCCTGGTGGAGCTTCCTATACCGTTAGAACAGTGGAGGGCACAGGTGTAGCGAGAGCTCGTACAACTTTATCTGGCTTACAAAAGCATGCAGCTTATGCGGTAGTCGTGCAAGCGTATAATAGCCGAGGAGCTGGACCTGCCTCGCCGCCAACTACTGCTACTACCATGGAGGATGGTAAGATACTTCAGTAGTGTTAACGGGTTAGTATCCATTAATAATTTTATTTCAAATCTATAGTAGATATGAAATAAAATTATTAATGGACCATATAACATTTACTCGAGCTATTATTTATAATTTTAATTTCTATATAAAAGAGAAATTATAGCTATAAAATCTCAACTCAATATTTTTATAAAAAAAAATTATAGCTCTCACATAATATTCTTTTTAATCAAGTTCAAGATCATTTTTCTTCCCCTTAACTCTAGAAATAAATACCATCTGGTGTGATATTGGTAAATAATAATAGATTTTTTTTCTACAGTTCCAAGCCTACCACCTGGTTCTCTACTATGCAATGCGCTAAGTTCCCAATCAGTGCGCGTGACGTGGGAGCCGCCGCCGATGCGCGGACGCAACGGCGTGCTACAAGGATACAGAGTTACTTATGCCCCTGTCACTGATTGGTATGGTACGTACTATTTGGCTGTATTCCTCTAGTATTAAAAATACAAATTATTCGTTGTCGGAACAGGCTCAAACAGTTACTAAACTTTTTCAGCACATATATGTATGTTTATAATAATTTAATAATTAAACACTGTACAACGTGTGTTAATTCTATTAAATAAATACTCTAGATGTTACAATTACAGGAAAATTTGTGATAAAATTTACAAGGACATGCAAATTATCATAACGTACTTATAACTGTATAGACTAAATAATAAATAATGTACTAAAAACTACAGGTAGCGAAGAAGCAGTAACAAAGCAAATATCAGGTCTGCACACTACTCTTTCTGGTCTTCGACGATATACGAATTATTCAGTCACAGTGTGTGCATTTACCGCGGCTGGAGACGGCGTGAGAGCAGCACCTGTGTATTGTCATACTGAAGAAGATGGTATATTTTTATTTTGTGTTATTAGAATATAAATATTTAAAGGAAAGCCTATCCAACTATCAAGCTTTTTAATAATAATAACTAAAAAAGTGGAAAGTAATCTATTCAACTTTGGTTAAATAGTTTAATTTACACGCCATTTTATTAAATTAGTTGTAAAGTCGACTTTCGACTTTTTGGTGACAAAAGCCATATTTATTTGTGTTTTAAAATCACTATAACTTAATTAAATATGTATTTCTTTTATCTTATCATCACTATGAAAATATTTTTTTTTTAATTCTGTACCAATTAAATAAATCAACGTACGAGTATGTTTCCCTTTTGTTTTTCAGTTCCATCAGCACCGGCAGATATCAAATCTGTAGTATCTTCGCGAAACAAAATACTAGTGTCTTGGCTGCCACCTGCGTCACCTAATGGTGTACTCGTGGGTTATACGCTTTACATGAGCGTTATTGAAGATGGTCGTGAGGTACAAACAGCTTTTTTTTACCACTGAATATAAATTAATTAATAAAATTTGCTATTTGCTGAGTATAATTAATATATTAAAAAAATATATTTTTATTTTAATTATTTGGTTAACAAAAATCACTGACTACTACTAATCAACTTTATTATAAATGATAAACGAAAACTTGCCTGTAAGATATCATCTACCTTGATCAACCTTGCACTTCGTTTAATTTTGTCTGTTGCCTTCGTTTTATCTGTTGCATAAAACAATGATTTTTTTTTGTATGATCTATAAATAGATTATTAAGAAAATATACAAATATGAAAATTATTCTGAAAAATACTTATAAAATAAAATAAGCCTTTACCAGCAACTTAATATTATAGTCTATACGTGTAAAATAACTATATAAATTTACAGGAAGGAACACACAAACGCATGTTATCACCAAGCACGCTATCTCACGAGACGGCGCGCTCCCCGCCGCGGGCGACGCATCAGTTTTGGGTGTCCGCCTCCACTAGATTGGGTGAAGGGGACGCTACGAGAGTTGTGACTGTACTGCCTTCTGATACTGGTATATGAAACGACATACATGAGTATGGATATCAACGTATATAAACGTATGGTTGACATATAAATGTCGAAGTTTATTTTTAAATGATTCAAATTTCACGCGCATAACATATCTTTTTTTTTAGTAAGTAAATATCTTAACTTATAGTTGTTTGCATACAAGGTTGGTCTATATTTGCCATCTACCTCTCAGGAACACAGAGCTTTTCAAGATTTTCTTTAAACAGATCTATTGCTTCAATTATAATTAATATAGTAACGCCTAATACTAAACTATAACGAATCTTATATTACAGTTCCTGCAAGAATAACATCATTCAGTAGGAGCATAGTCACACCATGGAAAGAAAACATATCCTTAGCTTGCAATAAAGTGGGAGTTCCAATACCATCTACGACTTGGAGCATGAATGGCGCTTTGCTGGAGTCTACTTTGAGGAAGAATGTTACTAGCGACGGAATGCTAGTTATTAGGTAGCTTTTTCTTTGTAATGAAAATCTCGGATTCACACAAACACAATTGGATAAATTACAATAATTGTTATTTATATGTTGTTAACACTTCTTGTTGGTTGACTCTTTAAAACTGAATAGTTCTAAGTAGTATAGCTATTTCTTTTAATAAACTTAATTAATTAATCTTTTAACTGTCTGCAGCATGACACAGTATGCTGATAGCGGAAACTACACATGTCTAGTGGAAAATGCTCATGGGCGGGACGAAGTTACATATGGTGTAGAAGTAAAAGTGCCCCCGCAACCTCCTGTGCTTGCAGTCGTCGATTCTTATGCCGACTCACTGCATCTGCAGTGGAGCGATCAGGGTGATGGCGGCAGTCCGATTTTAGGCAAGATTTATTTCAAATTGAAATTTACACCAATAAATGTCAAATAAATGCTTGCGTGTGGTAGAGTCACGTTGCCAGTAATGGCAACACGTATTGGCAGACTCGACCGGATCATTACCACCCCCGGCATTTAAGACCGGCGTTAAGTAGTGGCTTTGGCCACAACGATACGCATTAGGTAATGCCGGGCCCAGGTGCCCTTCCACCTTAAAGGACGGCAACGCTCCTATAACTCCTCTGGAGCTACTCGGGGTCGTGGGCGACGGTGATTACTTACCATCAGGTGACCCGTACGCTCGTTTGCCGTCTTTTCCATAAAAATAAAAAAAATACCTCTAAAAAAATCAAATCGAAAAAAAATTAATTAAATCGAAATAAGTAACTATCTGGTATTACGATAGATTACTATAGCTTTCGCGCTATACATTAAAATAAGTTATTACCCAAAATAATTGTACAATAAGCTTTATTGTGGAATTATTCATTAAAATCAAGCTTTATTGTGGAACTATTTAAAGTAAACGTATAACATTTACGAAATAAAATTCCAGGCTACGTAATAAATTACAAGCGAGAACATGGAGACTGGGAAGAGTTACAAGTGGAAGCTGGAACGTCTGAACATGTATTGCCAAACCTCTGGTGCGGGACCCGTTATCAACTTTACATTACTGCTTTTAATCGTATTGGTACTGGGTTACCTTGTGACATTGTACATGCATATACCAAAGGCACAGGTAATTAATTAATCAATTTTATTTAATTTATACAGAAAATCTTTCCAATATTGTGCGTTTCCTCCAGTGTATTATTCATAGTAGGTTACTATATTTTGACCAGCACGACGATAGGCTTTTTTTCGTATTTCTAACAGTGAAAATCTAGTGTTAAAATACATGTTTTCTCATTTTGCACAAAACATTTAAGACATTACGTATTAAGTGGCTGAACCAGATGAAAATTGGGGAAATGAAAATAGTTCAATCCCAGAGAATCAAATATCAAAAACATATTTTGTTAATCTATATCAAAAGCAATTATCTCAAATAACATAAAAGATCGAGATTCTACCTTAAAATTAGAAAAGTATTAAATTTGGCATAAAATAATAAAAACTCCCCATGACTATGCAAGTTATATTCTTTGTGAATGATAAATACGTTTTGTATATCATGTTGTAGTGCCAGTAAAACCGAAACACTCGCAAATGATAACACTGAACACAACTACAGTGACGGTGTGGTTGGACTCGTGGGGCGACGGTGGATGTGGTATTCTATACTTTGTTATAGAGTACAGGGAGATAAGCCAGTCTCAAGTTAGTATATAATTGCAGTTACAAAATATTCTTTACACCATACACATATTTGGTATAAACTCATAAATTATATGTAGGTAATACTTGCGACTTGCTTCGCTTTCGTTAATTATAAAAGTAAAATAATGAATAACATTTTTTTAAGATGTATACCGCACACGGCATGGTAGACAGAGGAAACATGGGAACCTGGTGTAAAGACATTTTGTTCGATTTCTTACAATCCATATTTTCTGATTCCAGGCGTTGTGTGTTGATGTGCAATATTTAATTTCCTTCTTCCTGATTAAGATTGGAAGCCGTAAAGTTACAGTTACACGCTAAGTTGCGCACACGCGCTTACCCCTGCGCCTCAATAAGCCTCGATTCAATTTAGTAATTCCATTACGACTATTATATTTCCTTATCTCAATTAATTTTATGTTCTAATAACATTATCACGTAACATTATCAGTAAGACAATATTTATACATAGAAAACTGAAATTTCAGTTCAATGAACGAAGTTCTGGGTTCGATTCCCAGTCGTGGAAATGAAATATTATATTTTCAATCTGGTAATAAGGCAAAGCGCGGCGTTGAGTTCCGCACTCAACACGCAATGCCTCAAATCGGTGGAAAATGGGGAACGGAAGTGGATCGGAGTGTCTAAAACACTAGGTTCCCGGGTTCCCTCTGCCTACCCTGCCTCGTGCGGGATACAGCGTGAAGATGAAGAAGAAGATTACTTTTTTATTTACTAACCAATGGAAATAAAACAAATATTCAAAATTGAGGAAAAATTGCCAAAATGTAATAGCCGTTTCTGAAGGTTAACACGTACATACAGACTTTTGAATTCTTTATTTCAATAAAAAACTTATAACATTTTTTTAATACAATCTTCCTTGTATATTAAAAAAGTTTTTTTTTATTGAAATTATTCATCAACATTCAATGATCATCTACAGATTTATTATTTGTAAAGATAACTAATATTGAACAAATTGAAAGCTTTAACTTTAAGTGTTTCAAGTTTAATTATAATTATAAGTATAAGGTCATAGATTTAGTAGTAATGGAATCGAAGTTAAATATTAATTATTTTCTAGTGGCGTTTAGTCTCAAACAGCGTGCAGGCAACAGAACGAGTGTTTAGCGTGACCGGACTCAGCGCGGCTACGCACTACCAATTGCGTATAACGGCGCACAACAACGCAGGGCACGCTTTAGCGCTATACAACTTCACTACACACTCGCTAACTGGCAGTAAGCTACTGGCTCATATTTGTATTTCATTTAATTATATTAATGCAAATATTTCATTGTATGAGAACGAAACAGAGACATTCAATAATTGACTGCGTGCTTCAGTTTTCAGCGTTGTATTTTAAGGCGCAATTCAACACTGTTTTGTATCAAATTGACTTAGAAATAATGTTTCCAATATTTCATATCCGCTGATAAATAATACTTGTTTCTATATTAAAATTTAATTCTGTGTGAAAGTTAAAAAAATATTATACCTTATATAATAATATATTCAAATCATCGGACAATTAAATACGAATGCAACCAGTACTCGTTTAAATATTACCAATGAGCATATCTATTAAATAAAACTTGTTTGGAAATTGCCAGTGCTAGAAGGTGAAGTATCACCAGCCGTGCCAGCCGCAGGCAGCAGATCGCTGGGAGGCGCAAGGGTGTTGCTGCCGGCTGCGTTGTCGCTACTCGTGCTTGCCGCATTGGTCGCGATTGTACTACTTGTAAGAAGGAATAGTGAGTATTTTCAAACGTTAAAATATGTGAAATAGAACTAAATGTGTATATTTTTAAAACGGTATTGATTTCCGCCACTCAACATGCAATGCCACTATTTCGAAGGAAACTAGTAGAAGCAGCGGACTGTCTGCTGACACTAGGATCTTACTTTCTCTCTGACGACCCTCCCATATACGGGATACAGTGTGAAGCTGGTAATAAATAAACAAATAAATAAAACTAGAGAAGATTGGGATTAAAAGTCCTATAAAATACATTAATTACTATATTTAATATTAAGTTTCTTCTTTTTGATTAAATTAATTGTTCAACAAAACCAACCTAGCGCTGTATCATTAAGCATAATTTTCCGCTAGAAGCTGGTCCAACCGAGACTACAGCTCCGGAGACGGGCGTGGGCGAGTCCCCGTCCGTGGCGCAGTTACAAAACAAGGCAAACCGTGATCAGCAGTATCTGGCTGCGCGCGCGCAGCATCCAGCACCACCGCATCATTATAAGCATGCCTCTAACGGTACCTAATATAAAATACCTTCTATTTCTCATTTACCCTAGTCTAATTAACAACAATTTACTTTTAGAATAGCACTAACGAAAAAATTGCGTATTATTTTCAAAATTTGCGAAACGTTTCTTCATCAAGTAATGCTAAAAGCAAGAATCTCATTGGGTCTATCCACCACATCATACTCTCTTGTGCAAAAGAATTGAAAATATTAATGGACCGATTATCCGATATCTAAACTACAACGACTATAACTTTTTTTTATTTTTTTTTATTTATTTGCAGAATACATAGAAGACATCTGTCCCTACGCGACGTTCCAGTTGACAAAGCCTAGTGCGTACAGCGAGAGCAGCTACAGCGGCAACGTCTACAGCGGGCCCTACCACTCTGTCAGGGGCTCCTTTGTGTACCACGACCTCAAACAAAACGATAAATATAAAGTAGGATCATTACCTTTTATTTTGGTCTAGAAAATAAGTAAATTTTAGAATATTCTATTTTCAAGGCCAGCATTGCTTGGTGGCTTTTTCTAGCTATAAAAAACATATCATTCTAATTATTTTTTTATGAATTTTAGCATTAATTTTTCTTATGAATATTAGCATTATTATATAAATCATTGTATAGGCTGTCAAATAAACTAATTTTCTAAATTTTTACGATAACATTTTAAAAAATAAAAGGTCTTTGTTTGCGTCCATTGGTATATCGTATTAAGAAATTATTATCTAGTATAATTTAAATAAATTATGAATATTACAGATCTATCACACAAATCTATAGTCATATTTTTTCTCTATTATCTAGGGAAAAGAACCAGAATACACTAAAGTGAGGAGAAAAGGGAACAGATTACGAGATCCACATTCAGAGAGCCAAGGTACGTTCAGTTATTATATTAAAATAAAATTAAGCTTATCTTTAAGTAGTTAGTGACATTAGTTTTATTTTACGTAGATGCACCTTCTATTACTAAGTTTAATTTAACCCATTTAAGTTTAAGTATTGATATTTGAATTTGACAAAATGATCGCCTTTTATGCAACCTGATGGGAGCGTAACTGGTGTTGTAATTTATAAAGGTAAGCATGCACATAATGTATTGTAATGCTGTCCTCAATAATTTATTATTTTATTTTTCATTATATCTATAGTTCTATTCATTCTGCCATGATATAGAGAATGAATCCTCTCATTTTCTACGCTTCTTATTCAGCAATCACCGTCGTCGTCTTGCCATTCTGATATCGTATCTCCACTTCACCTCAGGACATCATCATACATCTTTTCTATTCACATTTTTACGTGCTTTTCGCTGTGACACATTGTATCACGATAACGACAGACTAAATTATATATTAATTACTTAATGTAATCATGAGTTTTAGCTATATTAATATAAATATCAAACTTTCTTTCTTTTTCAGCACTAATCGAATATGTATTAATTTTATTCATTATGGTTTTTTTGTCATAAGTGTTGTATGGATGTGTTAATGTTGGCTATCATTTTCTGTATCTCAGTAGATAATTTATTAGTTTTCAAATATATATTTTAATAACTAAAATTTACTTTGTCATACTTCACTTGATCTATAAAGTTATATAGCCTGTCGTTAGCGTGTTACCGTACAGCGTCACGTCCTGCCGGGTGTGCAACGAGCTTAACGTGGTCCGTAATTATTTTGCAGAGTCGGACAACTTGGGGTCAACGGACTCGGAGGTGAAGAAGATACTAACGCTGCACCTGCCCATTACAGAGTACGAGGATGACGCCAGCGACGACGCGAGCGCGCCCCACTCTGACAGCGAGCCCGGCGCGCGTCTCCGCCCCACGCATCCGACCGCCTGTAATTTACTTACATTCTTTTATGTTCGTTCAGGAAACCTCGAACCGAAGAACTTACAACAAGACAAAATATATATCGTTGGTTATTGATTAAACCAAACATTAAGTATTTTCTTTCCAGCCTCACGTGTACTGCTCATGGCAGGGTAGGCAGAGGGAGCCTGGCAAACTAAGGATAATACACACCGAGCTTAGCTTGTCACCAGAATGAAGAAATTTAAAATGTTAAGTATTTCATTTTCTCGACTAGGGATAGAACCCATAACCTGTAACGTTTACAGTTGCAGGCTGGTTACGACAGCCTAAATTTGATTATTTAGTTTACTTATAATATATCTAGAAAACAAATAATTAAAAAAATACTTTTTGGTTAACCTATCTTATAATTTTAGCTAGTCATCGCAAAAAGATGCCTAAAATGTATACCTCCTTTTAATGTCACACTGAGAACAGATATTAAATATAACAAAAACAAACAACGATTCCAGACCCGAGTGTAGAACGTGAAGAATCATCGTCATCATCAGAAACGTCAGTGGGCGGGGCGGTGCGGAAGGCATTCCCCTCGCGCAAGGGCAAGGCGGGCGCGCTCGGCAAGCGGCACGTGAGGTCCTCCAGCGGGTACAGCAGCCATAACGATGAGACTACCTTCAGGTGAATATTTAATATTACAAACCAAACTCGATTCCCCAGCCCTTAGTTTCATCGTTACGGAATTCTTTAGACTACCATATATGTTTGTAGACGCACGATTTTCTTGATGTTGATTGAAAGGCAAATTTTGTTACGTGCTTTGTTTGTTCCGAATGTTCATCTAAAAATATTAAATATATCACTTCTTCGAGTGTAGATCGAACTCACAACCTGTCGTTTATAGACACAAGCTTGTGCCCCTATGCCACGACAGGCTTCTAAAAATACTTATATAATAAAATATATACTATTTTATTATTATTTAAAACCATTTTTTTCTTACCTCATTTTCGTAAATGCGAAAACCATTATGTCTGGGAAATCGGGTTTCTAATGAAGCACAAAATTTATAAGTGAAATATTTTTATTGATGTAATATGTATGTACATACTAATTGACATTGAGTAGGTAATTAAACATGATAAGAAGGCAAAACTTCTTAAAAGGTCAATGTAATCGACGATGAATAAAAATATAATTACAATACACGAAATGTAAAAGAAAATATTAATCTTAAAGGCAAAGTATGCGGACTCCGTCTTCTATGAACAGTCTAGTTAGTAGTAGAACTTTAATATACAGCAACAGAAACAAATATTTGTAATATAAATGTATGTGCATCTAATAATTTATATTTTTGTTGTAAGCATTTGTGAACGTAAAACTAAATTTAAACAGTGAATTTCGATTTGTGATTGAATTAAAATGTTTTTCAATCTTCGAAAATATAAGTTTAGTCTTTGGCTTTTCATTATATTATGAGGTTCATAATTGTAGGTAATATTGTATTAATTGTCCTTAATTGTGTAATGAACCTTCAGTTCAAATAAATCATTTTGTAGTCTATAAAGAACGATAAAATATTGTACATTGTTCTGTATGTAAGTATTTTGCAAAGCAATCTCCGTCTGCATGTACGTCTTAAATATCTATTTATTATGTCAATAAATACTATGAGGTATACTCACCACACATAAAGTACCTACTTGTTTGGGAACACTATTTTAAAATAAACCTATACTTACATAAATATTATATTTAAGATGAATAGTTAAATACTATTTACAATAGGTTTATTTTAAAATTATACACACACAGTCTATGAGCTCAAAACATGTACAGGGTCGAAATATTTGGTCGAAAAAGTAATTTACACTACATGTAGTCGTGAACACAGGATTCAAATCTAGAACAAATTGTCTTACACATTCGTATGGAGTAGCACACACAATTGGCGATAGACGTAGAGGTAATCACCGGTATTACACAGTAGAAAAATATTTTTCGATCCAGTATATCGAACTACCCGTCGTTCAACGAGCACATCCACCCTCCGTCGCGGTTTTCAGACGACACCGAGTGCGAGGGCCCCCACCGCCGCAAGCGCGCGCACGCGCTCGCCAGCGACCCCAAGATGACACGCGAAGCCTTCCAGATTAACGTCTGATGCAAAACGCCACCAAGGTAACATGGTTCACAAGGACATTACTTATGTATGTGAGAATGTTCTATCTACATGCCATTGTTAGCATCGATAACGTCTTTAATACTATCTAACTGAATCATGCCATATTTCATCTAAAAACACATCAAAATTAAATTTCAAGTAAGTTTGACGCATATTGTATATGCTTTTTATGAAAATAATCGTTGATTTTCCATACAATTTGAATATATTACAGAGGTTTCTAGTATCAAGTATAGAGCCCTGTAATTTTGGATTTGTAACAATATTTCATATTCTTAATATTATCTAATAGATATTTTCGACAGACCAATCTAACGATCACTTAAAGAATCAATGAGAATATTGTAATTTACATCGCACTGAATTTTTATTATCTATCGGGGTCAAATCCTATGAAAAAGGTTTGTTAACGATTTTAACATTGTTCCTATTTATCCGAATAATAATATGGTAATTTTTTAATACAAACATACACACTTACATACAATTATACATTGCCGTTATTATAACTACGATTTGACCCCGCAGAAGAAGTTGTTGCCAAAAACTCAATATATCGATGTACATATACTGTAGATAGATAGTTATAGTAAATAATTAATCTTAGTGCCACATATAACAATAATCATTTTGTACTCTGTACTCAAATCCGAGGTATTTAAACATTTTATGGATATATTATTGCAGTATGTATTTAACTTGACATCGAATTATACGCATTGTCGTTATGTTATATTATAATGTATTAAAGCTACACAGAAATGCCAAATTAGTCTTAAAGCGATTTACGCACAATATGCATAGTTTTTTTGTTGCTAAATACAACCAACATGCCATTTATGACTGCCTATCAACAATAAGTTATAACTTTAATTAATCTTAAGTGTCAGAGTTTTCTATTAACCAAACTATGGATAAATTAGTCGAAAAGAATCATTGTATCAATCAAGTTACTTCCAGTCATGCAAGCGTATAATCCAATGTTTAGGAATAACAATAATTTATTCATAACTAACGATTAAGAAAAAAGTGTCAATAACGGTGAATTTAGCACCTAAATGACAATGAATTGTAAATATTGTTATACCGAATGTGTATTTAATATCAAATGTAAAATTAAGAAGAACAATAATTAAAATAAATATATATATTTTAAACTTAATGCCTTATTGACCAAAGTCTTAAAACTAGTTATGGATACGATTGAAAAATTGTATCCCATATTAATTATGGATTGTTTGATCGTTGTAAAGTTTATGAAAACTACTCGTTTTCATTGGAAAATTTAATCTCTGTCTATAAATAATAACTTTAAGACGTATGTAAATGATAAATAATAAACATTTAAACGTAGCTCTAATGTTTCATAATATACATATAAAATGTGAACGTTAACCAGTCACGTCGAATAAAATATTCTGATTGTGTCTAATAAATATTTTAGCGTATTTTAATCACAGCTTGAATTAAGTGTTTCCATATTTTTATCTTCTCGATTAATAATTGAGATGTGATTAAAATCGTTCAAATAAACTTATAAGTTGAAGTTTGCTATCAAGGTGACACTTCAACAAAAACTTTTTAATCTCTCTAATATTGTCTGTCACTAAAATTGAAACATTTTTCATATTTGTAAACTTAATCAAAATACTTATTATAAACGTTAATATGAATTGATGGTAGATGCATACTGCGTTGTTCCTGTTCTGTTTGTTTTTCCTAATGTTATGAAATACAAATACGCTCCTCAATTCAAAATGGCATTAAAGATTTAATTTGTCATGGTAATAGAATAAATAGTTAAACATAAGGCCGCGTGGCAAATTGAATGGTTAGCGCCGAGCACTAACATAATTCTGTATGCCTAAAGTATCTAAGTATTGGATGTAAAGTATGGAGTTAGTATATACAGTCCTCAGTAACAGTAACACGAGACAATACACTTACCTATAGTTTGGTGAATACGGCAGAAAGTTAACTTTATATGTACATTGTATCAGTAGCTCTAGGTTGACGATTTTGTACTGACGCACGTTTACGTGGATTGCGCGGTTTTTTTTAATAATAATTTACAATCGTTTACGTTGACTCTCTTTCGTAATTCCAACGAAGACTGCCCTATATTTAATTGAAATCTATTTTATATAATCTAGTCACGAATACCTAATGCTAGTTAATCAAAGTTAATCGTTTAGTAGACTTTTAGTGAATTTTCTAATTAATTGAACGATCATTTTGAATGAAGTTTCCGTCAACGTCTGTAGATAACGAAATGTTTAATGTAAGCACTGATATTGCAGTCTTAACAGCGACTGATAGCTTTAGTTTACTTACTGTTTTGCCTAAATGGAAATAACATGTGTACATTTATGTGTTTCAATAACTGTCTTATGGGAACACATTCAAGTAAATATTATACTTGAAATAAAAAACAATTAAAATAAATTAAATTGTGGACTAAAACTATCCAACAAGGTAGATTGTGAACCTTCTTAATAACCTATGTAACTAAAAATATGAACTCAATGGAAGGATAAAATATATTTTATTAAAACAAATTATTATCATCAACTCCGTATCATTATTAGATATTTCTGGAAAACAAATGTATAGGTGGCAATTATTGAAATTAATTTAAAACCCAATAAAAACATACATTTCAAAACGATATCCATGTAAATGTAAACATGTTAAACTACAATATATATATAATTCATAAATGTAAATCGGACTTATTATCTACAACGAACTCGCAATTTTTATTACCAATTTATCAAATATCAGCAGATCACTTCATTTCTAGTCAATGTACCATATTTTAACGTTTTGTTAAAACACGTAAGTATTGTGTAAGTTAGTTAATCATGTTGTTACAGATATGTTTTTATAAATGAGTTATATTAGGATCAGTACGATGTGAACGAAAATAAAAATTCATTTACTTGATTTATGTGTTTTATTTTGCAATAAACTATGGTCAAAATAAAATTGTCTATTACCTTCAAGTTGTTTATTTTATTGTAAAGCTTACTGCAACTATTTCAGACATCCATGTTAAAAAGGCACAAAATTATTTTAAAATCACATATCGTTGCGTGACTTTTACCACGAAATCGATGTTTTTTTCTATCTTATGTTTTGAAAAAATGACAATTGTTTAAAATATACAGTTATATGTAATATATACCAACATAATTTATATAACTAGCAACTCACCACTCTTGAATTTTTCTATTTTATTTACAAAACTATCTACTTTTTTGTTCTGATAACAATATCACTTTTAAAGCAAGATCTATACAATGAAAACAATATTATAATAAAATTTTGCTAAATGAATAAATTTCGTAGCAATTTTGTCGAATTTAATATTTTAAATTGACGTAATTTTTCTAATTTATAACCGATTTAAATAAAACAAACACCAAATATTGAGGGAAAGTTCCCAAAATATAATAATAAAAACTGCATTTTCAAATTAAATCTGGCTAACCGTATCTGAGACTAGAGTACAAGCATACAGACAAACAGTCAGACAAAATAAATCAATATTTTGGGCCCTTACATTATTAAACATCCCCTATAAGATTTACTTAATATATCTTCCACATACAGACAGAGATTGGTGACAGATTTATTTATACGCAATAGATAAAGCATAGATAAAGATCGCGAGAAATATCAGTACGATTTAAAATAATAAATGTAATGCACATTAAAGTAGTTAAATGTATAAAATATGATATCAATTAAAATGTTCTAATCATTAGAATTACAATCATACTAAATTAGATATTAAGTGAGTGTTGCAACTATCAACAATATAAAAAAAATTGCTACAATATACTATTGCCCAAAGTAATTTATTAAAATGTGGCAACAAAATACAAATATAGATAGTCCATTTACTAAAAAAATATACGTATGTATAATATAATAAATACCTTATTTAATCTCACTATATCAGCAGGGTAAAGAACTAAGGCGGCTAAATTTAATCCCAGTTTGTTTTGCCAGACCAGAAGTTAATAATAAAATATGTATTTTACAGTGATTTCTCACATATATAATTGTATCAACTTTCATAAAGCACTATTCTCTTATTAATAACATTTTTTATTCTCTTAATTTCGTACACTATTGAGAAACGCATTAAATGGAGAAGTAGAATCCAATGCCAAGTTTTATTTATCATTAACATTATATTTATTTATTTATACTTTATTGCACACAAAATAGCAAATACAAAAAATAAAAATTAAATTAATGTACAAGAAGTATGCAAAGGCGGTCTTATTGCTTCAAGCAATCTCTTACAGACAACCTTTGGTAAATGAAGGATTAATATCAACATGATAGTGGGAATAACATTATAGTGCAATTGATAAAATAATATAATAGCAATGAACTACAAATAAAATATCATATACTACATATACTACTATTATATATAGTTAAATACAACATAAATGCAAATATACAGTATACATACACAATACAAACGCAATATATATACACAACATACATATATACTTATATATCCATAAAATAAATTATTGTTCTAACTTGAAAAAGTATTCTTTTAGACGATTTTTAAAAATATCAAGAGATTTGGAATGTCGAATATCCGTTGGAAGCTCATTCCAAAGAATGGCAGATTTCACAGTAAAGGAGTTGGAATAGAACTGTGTACGACAAGAAGGTATTTTAAGTAGATTATCGTTTCGGGATCTAAGTTCGAAGCGAAGGAGGGAATCCGAACCAAGGAAAGAAAAACGATCTTTTAAATATGAGGGAGTGAAAGGATTATAAAGGATCGAATAGAGGAGAGTGAGCATATGGAAGTTACGGCGACGTCGAATAGGAAGCCATCCAAGTTGATGTCTATAATCAGAAACATGGTCGAATTTACGAAGTCCATAAATAAATCGTATGCACAGATTTTGTAACCGCTCTAGTTTGTTCAATTGTTCCTCCGATAAATCCGGGTAACATGCGTCAGCATAATCTAAAATCGGTAGCAGTAGAGAGTGAGCTAGAGTAGTTTTGGTTTTAACTGGTAGGAAATGTTTATATCGTTTTAGGGATCCAATACTAGCAAATAATCGTCGACTGACCTCCGCAATCTGTGCAGACCAAGATAGTGTGTTGTCTAAAATAATCCCAAGGTTCTTGATAGATGTACTGATATCTAATTTAACGCCATCAAGCTGTATAGGAGGCAGGCTATCAATATCAATTTTTTTTAGCTGCTTAGTACTGCCTATAAAACATAATTGGGACTTGCCAGGATTAATGGTGAGGCCATGAGACTTACTCCACCTACAGATATTCTTTAAATCCTCATTAAATTTACGTATGGCTTCTCCCACATCACTTGGTGGTGTGGCTAGGTAAATCTGTAAGTCATCAGCATACAAATGGAAGGATGAGGATAAGGATTGGGATATAGAGTTAATGAAAATAGAGAACAAAAGTGGGGAAAGGACACCGCCTTGGGGAACGCCTGCAGTTAGGGAGCAAAAAGAAGAATATTTATCATTGGCTTGTACGTATTGTCGCCGGTTAGATAGATAGTTTCTAAACCACTCAGTAGTTTCAGAGGAGATATTTATGGATTTTAAGACTGCAATCAATAGATCGATATCAACGGTATTAAAAGCGTTACTGAAATCGAGCAATGCAATAATAGTCAGATTTTGAATTTCCATATTGTACCGTATATCGTCACACACTTTAATTAAAGAAGTAACGGTGCTATGTCCACTTCTAAATCCAGATTGGAACTCTGACAAAATACGGTTTTCTAAAAGGTATCGATTCAGTTGTTGAGAGACAATACGTTCCAAGACCTTTGACAGAAAGGAAAGAATTGAGATAGGACGATATTGAGAAAAGGATTTGGATTTTTAGACGTCGGTATAGGAACAATGCGAGCTATTCGCCACGCACTAGGAAAGGAGTTAGTTGAAAGGGAAAAGTTAAAAATATGTGAGATTATCGGCGCTAGCACTTTCAATGATACAATTAACAATTTACGATTGATGCCATCGTCACCAACAGCATCCGATTTAATCGCTAAAATATTTTTTTTAACTTGGATAGGTGTAGTTAAATCGAAACGGAATGGAGTCGTTTTGGGAGGCGGTAAGGAACGGATAAGATTTAATGTATTTGCCTTAACTGTATCATCCAAGGGTACAATTGATGCAAAATGCATATTTAAGGCATCAACATCAATGTTCCCAATAATATCCTGACGTTGGCGGCCGATACCCAGTGACTCCAGAAACTTCCAAGACTTGCGTGAATTTAAATTGTTTAAATTTGAGTCTATATAATTTCGTTGAGCATCTCGACAAACTCTGTTACATCGATTACGCAAGACTTTATACTTTATAAGATTTTGGTCAGTAGGATTTTTTTTATATCTAGATTTAGCCGAATTTCTTTTAGTCATTAACAATCTTATATCTTGCGTAATCCATGGCGCAGGTAGGTGTTTTAACTTTATTGGCCGAAAAGGAGCATGTCTGTCATAGAGTTCAGTTAAAATTGAGCTAAGTATGTCTGTTTTTTCATTAATAGTTGGTGCCCTGAAAATAGGATCCCAGTTGATTTTGTTAAGATCGCACATGAACTTATCATGCTTAAAATTTTTAAAATTGCGTCGCATAACCACAGACGGTTTTACCCTAGGAGGCCGAACATCATAAGACAAATACATCAAATCGTGGTAGGAGAAGGCTTCGGCAGACATTTGCCCATGTAGCTTTACATCATCAACCGAGGAAACAATTATAAGATCTAGTTGGGACGGGACACAATTAGGGAAGAAATGTGTCGGATTTGATGGAAGTAATTTTAAATTAGTACTATTTATAATGTTTAAAAGCTGTTTTGTACGCGAGTCATTTTTTATAATACATGTATTAAAATCACCAAGAATTATAGTATGATCAGCATTGGGTGCGTGCTTTTCTAATATAGTTTCAAAAGTATGAAAATAATTGATGTGTAGAGAAGGACTATAGAAAACACCAAGTAACAATTTAGATCGACTGAACATAATTTCAATAAAAATATATTCGGCAGCTTCGGAGTACTGCGATGGAGATTCAGTGATAATTGTAAAAGGTATGTGGTTGCGAATGTAAATGGCTACGCCACCACCGCCCTTACCAGTACGGTCGTTCCGTATAAGGTGGAAGTTAGGTATGGAAAAGAAAGCGGAAGGTAGGCAAGGTTTAAGGAATGTTTCAGAAATTAAAATTGCATGTACGTTATCAATGTCAAAAGAAGTTAAAAGGTCAGGATAGTGAGCAGGAATGCTCTGGGCATTAAAGTGGACAACATTGAAATTTTTCACGGATTTTGAAAACGTGTCTTTAAGTAAAGTCGAAATAGGTACTGAAGTACTGTGAAAACTGCTATCAGTGGAAGATGATAGAGAATAAAAAGAATCATCACTTAAATTACAAAAGTTACTATCATACATAACAAATACTGTAGTAAGTATTAAGATAAGACTTATATGATACTTAAATAAAATAATAATATAATAATATAATAATATAATATTAAAGTAAAAATATAATAATATAAATAATAAATACAATGACCACTAAGCACTAATACTACTATATATAATATTATTCATCCTTAACCATCAGTAAATAAAAGAGATTGCATTGAATGTTGCTTACAACAGCACAGTAAAATATTAAAAATGATAAAGCATAAAGAGAAAAAAAAAAAAAGATAATAATAATAACTAAAGGCAAAATTCTTACAACCCACAACTACAGTCAAAATTAGCATAAACAATAAAATAGTGCCTCTTCGTTATTTATATAATAACAGTTAATAAATTCACATACCCTATTAAACATAAAATAAAAACTATACATAGTAAAAACAACAAAAAAAAAAAAAAATCAAAACACAATGCAGAGTGCCTAATTGCTAAAATATTACAAAGCAGAGAAAAACTAATAAATAGATTCTATAATATATGAGTAAATAAACAATACATTACTATTCCTTTAACAATATAAATAAATAACCAATAAAATAGTGCTTCTTAATTATTTATGTATTAACAGTTAGCACATATGAATATTATTTTTAACACAAAATGCAAGCTTATCATTTAAAAAAACAAAAAAAAAAAAAAGAATAAACACACTATAAATACACTACACACTATGTATAAGTGTTACAAGGCACAGAAAAATCTAATAAATAAATTCTCTATATAAATAAATGAATAATACATATGTATTTCTGTAACAATATCATAAAATATCAATACAGTATGATATTATTTATTAAACTTTTGATAATATTCTTGTCAAACCAAACAAGAATTAAATTAATTAATAAATAGTTTAACATAGACATTAATAAAATTGTGTTTTTAATTAAATACTTACATTAAATCAAATTATCCCAAACAGAAATAAGAAAGTAAAATAATAAGTTATTACTTATTCTATATATTAACAGAGAATTAAAGTAATAAAGATTGACCAGCACCACAATAAGTCATTAGTTTCAAAATAATATTTAGGTAAAACTCAAAGTAATATTTACTTTTATGGATTGAAAGTTAGGTACTCACAAAAAATGAAGATAATAATTACTTTTTCACTATACGTTTAGATCTAATTTGCGAGGCCTTGGTTTCCTTATAGCCTGGATTTGGCTGATCAACAGGGGGGCTGGTGACAGACGGAATGACTTGAGAGCAAGATATTTGTAATGCATTTACTGCAGCCACTGATGTGACACGATAACGGGATTTATCACTGCCAATAATAACTATATGACCCCCCTTGGTCCAGCAATTCCCAATTCCAAATCTTTGACGAGCCAGGAGAAATGCCTCATGCCTTTCTTTAGTTAGAAACTCTGACATGGTTATGCCAGTATTTTTCAAGCTAGTTTTAGCAAACCATATTTTGTTTTTTAATGTAAGATCTTGAAGTTTTATTAAAATAGGCCTTGGCTTGTTATTATTACTATAACCAAAGCGATGGCACCGGCTCATAAGAGTAGCATTAAACTCAGGCATATTCAAATGTTCAGAAATGACCTTGACAGCCGTCGAGGAGACATGCTCATTCTTCTTCTCAGGAATTCCGTGCATTAGGATAATCTTCTTTCTGGATTTCATTTCAAGAGCATCAAATTTACTAGTCATTAAAATGAGTTGTTTGTGAAGGCTGTCTAATGCAGACATAACAAAGGTTCTAAATTCAGTAAATTGTGCCGCTATGTTAGATGCCGGACTCACTGATGGGACAGAAGGACTTTGAAGATTATTTTCAAACTCGGCCATTCTTTTGTTAAAAAGTTCACTCAGGTCACTAATAGTTTGCTTCATTGACTCCATAATATAGTGAAAGTATGAAATTATGAAAGATTATCCTGTTGTTTGGGTATATTTTGTGTAAATAAACTGTGCTTTATTTAAAAGGATAGTCTTACTGGTAAATGGGATGTTTTTTTTTAACACATCACTTAATTATATTATTAATATTAAATAAATTAACAATATATTGCCGAGAGTAAAAAAACGCGTGTTCACACTTTAACGACTACCCACCAAAAAAAAAAAATAAATAAATATATTAAATAAAAAATTGAATTCGCTTTATATATATTTACAAGTACATTATTTTATCATACTTCACATAATACAAACTATTACTTAACATACTTCATTATTATGTGACAGTAAAAAAATATTTTATTAATGTATGGCAAAGCGCGACGTTGAGTTCCACGCAATACTTCAAATTCAGCGGAAAGTGGGGAACGGAACGAAGTGTCTTAACACTAGGTTCCCAAGTTCCCTCTATCTATCCTGACATGTGTGGGACAATATAATAGTAATAATAAATGTAACACTTTATACACATAATACAGATTTTCACTAATCACTGTCACTGTCACTGTCATCACAAGTGAAGTCGAACGGCTTGAACTTTTCCCTGAAGGTGGCGACCACAGCGTCTTCCTCTTCCCGACTGAGGAGACACTGCTTCCAGTCCGCTTTGTCCTCACAGTTCAGTATGGGCGGGCTTGATAGTACATCTCTGAAATTAAATATATTAAAATAAATAAGTGTCAAGTATTTAGTATGTATAAGGCAAAATGCGGCGTTCAGTTTCGCCATTTAGCACGCAATGTCTCAAGAATCTCGCCCGTACCTAGCTTAACGTTCCATATCTTGTAGTTTTGCAATGAAAATCTAATTATATATATATATATATATATATATATATATATATATATATATATATATATATATATATATATATATATATATATATATATATATATATATATATAATAAAAAAAAATCCACTCTTCGTCATACAATGACACACATCTTAAAGGCCTGTAACCTGAATATTAAAAAAAACATTAAAAACAGTCATTCTGCGTTGGATGTACAACTCGACAAGTAGTATCTCAAAAATGCATCAGAAACTGGGAAAAGGGAGTGTCAAAACTCTAGGTAGATACAGTGTGATAAAAAAGCAAAAAAAAAATAATCACCTGCCAAATTGCAATGGAAAATGTTGCCTAGTCTTAGCCATTATCTGGTCGCCGGAGGGCATCTCCGCGTGGAAGTAAGGAGCTCCGGGTAACGCTATTTGCGCTATTTCCGAATATGGCGGAAGGACTTCCATCTCTATACTGTTTATGCCCGCTTCGTCCTGTAATTTTATATAATTACTACTGCAAAAAGTGTATATAATCTATACTTATAATAAATCTGTATTTGATCAGAATCTCTATATATATGGAAGATGTGTTAAAGATATGTCAAAGGTAAGTAAAAAAAAAATGGTAAATTCGTCTAGTAATACCTCATAGGGTAGGTAAATACGTCTATCTCTATGAGATAGGGTCCAAAAGTGATTTTTAAATGTTGTCTGTTTATCTGTGCGTTTATCTTTACGCGTTAATCTTAGAAACGGCTTATTATAATTAAATTCAATTTTCACTACTATATTTTTACTTTTGCTACAAAAATATTAAAAATTTAGCTGAATTTTAAGTTTTTAATATAAAGATATTGTTTTAAAGTGATGTTATTAGAATACGAAAGTAATAGAGATTAATTAGTAATAAAATAGTATAATTCAAGCGAGCGTAATTCCGCGTGGGCTTTTAATACTTTCAGTTTGGATTTTCCAAAATCCGTACCAAATTTTAGTAAGGCAGCTGTAATATTTCGGATAATTGACGTTACGCCGTATTTAAAATACAAGTAGCAATATAATATCAATATAATATTGTTATATACGTAATGAAACATTTTAAGAAATGGCAAATAAAAAACCACCAAAACAGTTGACACAACGAAAACGTGAACGTTTTCATGTGGGTGGATTCCTGTTCGTAAGAAGTTTTATTTAAATGACATATATTAAGGTAAGATATATAAAATTATATGAAAATGGGCATTGAAGTAATGAATGTTCTGTGTATAATAAAACAATAACCTGAAATATCTCCAATATTTGCTCGTTGCAAGCGGCCGGCACCGGCACACACTGTATCTGCATGTGAGATGTTCGGTAATTTCTTTCAAAAAATACCGCCAATTTCCCCATTGAAGCGTAGAATTTCTTTATAGCTTCCTTGAACCTTTTTATTTCCTTTACCACGTCATCGGGCGCCTGGAAACCAAACATTGGTTATATAAATCAAATTAAAACAGCAACATTTCAACAAAAGTGTTATTACATTTATGTAGAAATTCATTAAGAATCTCTAAATATTTATAATATGTTTCAGTTTGTTATTGAAAGAAACATATGCTTTAAAGGCTTATGATTTTTTGTTTGACATATCCCGACACATATATCCGAATCTCATTATTTGTTTCAGCTTCACGCTGCTTCCCGCACGTGGTAGGGTAAACAGAGAGATCCTAGAAAACAAGTGTTAAGACACTCTGTTCTCCCCCACTTCCTGCCGGAACTGGCGAAATGGCGGAATTCAACGCCGCGATTTTGCTTTGTACCTTGTACTATAGCGACGAAATGAAAATATTAAATATTAAATTTCCTCGAGTGAGGATCGAACCTATAATCTATAGCGTCTACAGTCAAACGCTTGTTCCCCTGCGCCACTAGGTCTATTATCTTTCCGGTTCGACTGTCCCTCTACTAAAATTAAGAATTTTCAATTTTCAATGTATTAAACAAATTATTAAAACGACGCCTTCTCCACTCCTAAATTCATAAATTTTTGAGAAAATTTAAGTATTAAGACGCGAAAATCAACTTTAATTTATCAGAGCAGAGAAATAAAACGATCCCCCTATATGGGAAACAAGCGTATAATCAAATGCTGTAGTACTATTGCGCTACTATGGCCTCTGCTACATTTTTTTTTTGCATCTTGATGTATCCCGCATAGCAGAGTAGGAAAAAGGAACCTAGTTAAAAGATATTCTCTTCTCTACTTTCAGCCTTATCATTATTCGATACATTATGTGTTCAGTGATTGAAGTTTACGAAACTTAAGATTAAGGAAATTAAAAATATTGTTTAATTAATTCCCCTAAGTGAAAATCAAATCCAAAACCACCATTCTTGCAGCTACATCCTTGTGCCACTGGGCCACAATGTCCTTTCCTATTACATAAACTATTTATTACCTTAGTAAAAGATTGATGGTGGGCTATAGGCAATATCAACACATGGTACTTTGTTAAGGGGCCCTTCGGCAACGCTATGTAGGTGTGCGTGCCCACTGATATCACTAAATGCTTCTCAACTGTAGGTGAAGATAGGCAGAACCAACATGTGTCTGAAACAATTAAAAATTATTAATATTTTAGAGGTCTAAAAGGCACAAACATGCTGTGGCAGATTGTGGGTTCGTTCTCCACTTGAGGAAATTAAATATTTAATATTTTTATTTCTTGTAATAAGGCAAAACGCGGCGTTGAGATCCGCCACTCCAGATGCGATACCTCAAGTTCATCGGATATTGGGGAACGAAAGTGTCTTAATACTAGGTTCCCAAGTTCCCTCTGACTACGCCATTGCCATTTGAAGAATACAGCGTAAAGCTGAAAAAAAACATGTACATACATGTTGTGGTATTGCTAAATATACTTGCCTGGATCAAATTCTTTTCTTTTCCTTTCTGGATGATCACCTTTCCTCTTCCTCTTGCCCTGATCATCGTCCGCTGCATCCATATTGAAAAAGAATTGACCATTACCAGACACCTATCGCAAACATATAACATTAGATGTCTGATGAAATTAGAATTATATTGGACATAATATTTTTTTAAAAATTGATAACATAAATATTAAAATTGGAAAAGGATTAGATAAAATAAATATTAAAATAATGTCAAAATAACACTGCTTGTGACATAAGTGTGTTTGTCTATGTGTCCGTCAGTGGCAACATTGAAGAATTCATGAATAAATGAAGCAATTAGTGTGGTTCTTTTATCAAAAGCCTTGTTCATTGTAGTTCTCAGCTATGTTTAATGAAAATCGACAAAAAGTTTAAATTTTTCATTTCTTGAAGTGGGGATTGAACCCATAGCCTGTCGGTTACAGTTACACGCTTATACCGTTGCGCCACGACAGGCCTCAACTTTACTTCATGAAAATTTAATAAATAGATAATTTGTCTCTTAAGTGTCTTTTCTCCTAGATTGAACATATATCTCTACAGTTAGTTTAATTTATTTAAATCAGTTTAAATCTAAAAATGTTTGCTCATAAAATCAAAAATACCTTCACAACTTTTCCAGGTTGGTGTTGCTTCAACAAATTAGGATCATAAGGGCATTCTGTTTCATCTGTAGTACTTTGTAGTACATCAATCATTCTCATCTTAGTTATTGGCTGTAAAGAACATGCATATATCCATTTTTCTTTTGTTTTGTTCCCAACTGGAGCAAGAGCAATGAACCTGGTTGCACCTTCTTTGTAGTCTTGATGTACACTTTGGTTTCTGAAGGTTGCATAACAATTTATGTTAAAACACCTGAGACGCAGTGCGCTTACTCGTCCAACTTTAAGTGCAGCGGTTATGGATTCAATAAGTAAGTGGTACTTATTTAGAATAAAACATTTAACACTAGAGATTTGTCTGCGGTTTTGCCAGCTTGAATTAAACAATTTTATTTTACAATCTCAATTAAACTTTCTTGTTCTAATAACATTGCCACTTTTCAAGAAAAACGTTTACATTGAAAATTAAAATTTCAGCTGAATTAATAAAAATTTTGTCAGTGATTATGTAAAAAAAAAATTAAAATTTTTCTATTAATTAATTGACTAATATAAAAGAAACACGTAATATTGAGACAAGGTTGCTAGAATAAAATAGTGAAAACTGGATTTAAATCCAGCTGACAGATAAACTTAAAAATCCTTATTTAGGGCCTCATAGCATTAATAAAGATCCTATATGAGCTTATTTTTAATGTATCTTTTATGTACAGACAGTAATCAGATAAAGATTTAATAAAACTATAGATTTTTATTTCCTTGTTAGGATAATAAGGCTAAGTGAGATCTGCTGCTCAACTGTTTCCTCTGTCTGTTTTACAAACATACTCCTTGGGTATTCATGTAAGAATTCTACCCAATTAAGCCATATGATAATATGGCTTAAGTAGTAAGATATTATGTAGTAAGATATTACTACATCAAAATTATTATATGTATATAAAGTTAAAGGTTTGTTTATCTTTAATTTTTTTAATAACGAAACTGTTAAAATTCTAAAATACCTCAATATTAGAATACTAAGATATTATATTAAAATTTATATCACTAAATATACAATGAAGTACAATATACCTATAAGGCTGCCTCTCAAAATACTTTTCTTTCGCAGGCACAAAATGATACCTTGGTTTAATGTGTATTGATAGCCAAGATATTAAGTCTGATAGACGTTCTGGTTCCACATCTGCCTGTAAGAACATAAATAATAATAATGACTAAATCATACTTCCTTTACCAATATATTCAATATCATGTAGATACTGCCTTGATTCTGTCTGCAAACCACAACAATGGTTAAAATCATTGGTCCTATTTTGTAAGTGTTATTCAATACTAAGGCTTTCTTATTTTTTTTCCTTAGTGATTAATCAAACATAAACACAACACACGACCACTCAGGTGAACTATTTCCTCTATAAAATAATAATGGAACTATTCTCATTTCCTCACTCTGGCAACTGAGTAGCATGGTGGTTGAGTTCTGCCGCCCAAGAAATATTTCACAAAATAAAAATTCAATATTTCATAAAATAGGCAAGAAATTGGTAACAGGGTAATACTAGTTTCACTCTGTACCTGCTCTATGTGGGATAAAGTGTGAAGCTAAGAAAAATAAGCTATAATTTAAGAGATATTGTATTTAAACCAAAAAAAATAATTACTTAAATATATTTAAATGTGACACCAGAGTACGCAAAACCTACTCATTGACTGAACATTTTAATGAATGTTACTTTTTCTTTATAATTTCTTTATGTATTTAGTGGGGTTTGCTTTGGCTCAGGGGCAGAAACATGCAACTGTAATTTCTATCCCTACTTAAGGAAATGAAATGAAATATTCTTCACCCTGGTAATAAGGCTAATTTTCACCAATCAAGATGCAACGCCTCATAATTGGTGGAAGGTAGGAACAGAATAGAGCATCTTAACACTATAGCCATGGTATATATGTAAAACTGAAAAAAATGTATTTAATAATAAAAATACAACATAATATAAAAATGCTATGTTCAATAATATACAATAACAAACCTTTTGATTATTATCTTGCTGTACACCAACTGGCCATACAGTAGTAATTAGTACATCAACACCTCTATATTCACTTTGCCCTCTAAAGCAAGCATCTCTAACAGCGCTACAATGACTAGGTTCAAATGTGCACATTGGTATATCTTTCCCCAGTTCACGTCTTGACAAGCCAGTTAAGTAAGCAATCTTAACATCTGCACTAGTTGTAAAAATACCTTTTGTACCTGTTAACAAGTTTCACACATTTAATTTATGTATAATGCAGTATATTTGAAGTCATCAGATGGCAATGGCAGTCTATGATTGTAAATATATATTTATAAATAACTTTTAATTTCTTGGATAAGTAACAAGACTAAGTGTGATGTTGAGTTCAGCCTCAATACTCAATAATTGTACTGTATTGAAAATGAAGCATGAATAAGAGAACAAAGTAACTGTACATAATTAGGTTTGAGGCAACCTAGTGCTTACTCTACTACTTGTGGGATAACAAGTTATATAGCTTATAGAATAAAAAATAAAATGTGTAAATAGTAAGTATTACCCATATAAATAATATTAGGAGCTATTTCAGCCCCTTCCTCACAGTAGAGCGAAACATGATCACTATTAGACGGACCAAATACATAAGTTGTGACTGGAACTGTAAGTAAAATATGATTTCAAATGGTAGTACTATTGAATCAGATATTTTTTTACATATATTTAACAATAAAAAGAAATGACAACAAGCATAATCTTTAAAACACATTTAATTAATTTGATTGACAAATTTCCTTTACCTTTTTTTGCTCCTGAACGATATGGGTCTAATTGAGCATTATTTGAACCAAAGAAGTTTCCCGCGCAGAGTAATACATCAAAAGGCCCAGATTTTTTTGTAATACTTTCAACGCGGGAAAATAATGCATTAAAATTTCCATTTACATCACCACATACGAGCCTACAAAAAATGTAAACAGTGAGAGGAAATTAAATTTTAAAACACTCACATTATTTTTACGAACAATTTAAATAGGTTATGTATTAAAACTTACGTTTTCTGTTTTTCCGTCATTGCTAGTTTGTTTTTATATACAATAGCAACAATACAAACAACTTTAAAATGTTAAGAAACTAAATTATTTATGAAAATACGTAAAAAGAAATTCTAAGTGAAATATGTGCTAAAAAGCGTGTAATATAAACAGTTATGAAATATATTTCAAATACGAAAGTGAATTTTTCTTCTTTTTATTTATTACTTTTTAATTTGCTTTGTAAAGTGTCATAAATATACTTCACAACCGGCAATATAAACCGAAGACGAAAAGGTTTAAGCCGCTTAAAGTAAAAAACAAACCATATTTGACAAAGTATTTTGATAAATCTTAAATGACAGTTGACATTCAATTAAAAATTCAGTAATGTATGTACCTAAAAAGAGTGTACTAAGTATGTACCTAAAAAAATTAAAATTACATTCTTTAAATGTGTTATTGTAAATTAAACCAAACATTTAGAGCAGGTGCTCTTAAATAGATATTTAATTTGTTAAAATAAAAACAAATTCAAATCATAGTAATAAATGTTATTAGTTGCACGCTACACGTAAATATAAAACCCGTTTTAATTCATACTTTAATATAATACTCTTGTTATATCAAATATCATATAAAGGAAACATTATCAAAATATAACTTATAGCTTAAACAGTTTCTATTAACCCATTTTGTGAAACTTATTTGTACTAGCATTATTTTTAAAAGGATACACTTGGCATTATTTCTTTCTGTCACTATACTAAACAATAATTGATATTGACAAATGACAGGTTTTTTGTTTATTGGATTGGCGTGTTGATTTTCCGCGTTTTTTATATTTCATTATATATGTGTTAATACAATATATAATAGTGCAGTCATGGCTTCATCAAGCAAATTACCAGGGACTGGATTAGAAGATGTTGGAGTCCCTGGACAAACATTTCTACGTGATGCCCTTACAAGTTGTACCGATCCACTTAAAGCTATTGAAGAATTTCAACTAGAAAATGGCATATTACTGCCTTCACTTAGGCCTATGCTTCCATTGCTCGATCTTCATGGAGTACGTCGACTCGATTTTCATACATCTGTATTAGAGGAATTACGGGATAAGTTGATAACCCATATTAATGACTTACGTAAAAAAGACAAGAAAGAACACGAAAAGAAACTCAAAGAGCTGTTAAATAAAAGCTTTTCTGTTGTTAAAGTAAAGGCCCTAAGACCAGTAATAATGAGCATATTAAAAAATACCCCACATATTGATGACAAATATTTAAGAGTTTTGGTTCGTGACAGGGATCTTTATAATGATACTGATACAGAGGTAAAAAGACAGATTTGGCAAGACAATCAATCCCTTTTTGGAGATGAAGTGTCACCATTATTAAGTCAATACATTAGAGAAAAAGAAAATATATTATTTGAACATGAAAACCTCTCAAATTTATTTTTCTTTCCATCACCAAAGGTCAGACGACAAGGTGCTGTTGTACAAAAATTAGCACATATGATAGGAACCAGTATCAAACTCTATGACATGGTCTTGCAGTTTTTGCGTACTTTGTTCCTGAGAACAAGAAATGTTCATTATTGTACTTTGAGGGCAGAGCTTTTGATGGCACTTCATGATTCAGAAGTTCAAGATATCATATCTGTAGACCCTTGCCACAAGTTTACATGGTGTTTAGATGCTTGTATAAGAGAACGAAATGTGGATATTAAGAGATCAAGAGAATTGCAAGGATTTTTAGATAGTATAAAAAAGGAACTGAACAGGTTCTTGGAGACCTATCCATGACTTTATGTGATCCTTATGCAGTTAACTTTTTAGCAACATCTGCTATTAAAATACTGCAGCATTTAATAAATACAGAAGGACTTCCAAGAGACAATACTATTTTAATTTTACTATTAAGAATGCTAGCATTAGGATTAAGTGCATGGGAAATAATTGATTCACAGGAATTCAAAGAGCCCAAGCTTGATAGTCAAGTTGTGACTAAATATCTTCCAGCTTTGATGTCCCTTATGGTTGATGACCAAGTTAGGGCACTGCATAACAAACTACCTCCTGATGAAAGAGAGTCAGCCATTACGACAATTGAGCACTCTGGACCTCCCCCTGATGCTTGTGAAGCCTATATGCGAGAGAGTGCTGTGTGCGGTGTTATAGCTATGTATTACACATTACATGCAGCCAAGTTGAGGGATAGGGGAGCTATTCTAAGAATTCTAAGCATATTAGGTAGTTGTAAAGATGGTAGAGCATATGAAGACCCATTTTTACATGCATTAGTAGCTTTGTTGATACAGCTTCCCGATGAGTTCCAAGGTGAAGATTTCAGTACTGTGCTATTTGATGAATTTTTCTTTGCTGGTCTGTCAAAAGATAATGTTACAAGGCATTTGTTGAAATTGCTATGGAACATTCATCCAAAACTTCCCGAGACCAGGATTCAAACTTTAATGAAAGCTTTACAGCCAGGAACACAACATAATGAATCTGTTCATAAACTGTATGAAACCTTAATGCAAAAAATGCACACGCAAGCTGAACCAGCAGCTACTACTAATGAAATGGAATATTTAGATTCTCCTCTCATGAGTGTACCGACACCAGCACCTTATCATATGTAATATTATGTTACAAATGCTATATTAAATTATTAACATGTCTATTAAATGAATTCAAATATATATAGTATCTTAATAAAGATAATGAGTAAATTATATTTATTTATTTTCTTTTATCATTAGAAAATAAAAAATGAAAAAGATAAAAATATGAATTAGAAACCTCAAATATTTAAAATTACTTTTGTAATAAAGAAAGGTATCACATTTTTTTAAAGTTAGTTATTGATATCATATTATTTAAATTTGAGTAAGAACTTCATTAGGGTAATTCTTAATGTTATATGTTAGGTACTCTCTCAGCTTCACGCTGTATCCATTCCCCATATTCTGCCGAATTTAAGGCATCACGTGTTGGATGGCGGAACTCGACGCCGCGTTTTGTCTTGTACCAAAGCTAAGAAATGAAAACATTAAATATTTAAATTGAAAATATTAAATATTCCATTTCCTCGAGTACGGATCGAACTCATAACCTGTCGGTTACAGTCACACGCTTGTGCTGCTACGCCACGATAGGCCTTCAAACGTAATATATGTTAGGGCTTATTATATATCATTTTTTATGGTCACATTCCTTTAGTATTTTGTGGAAATATCAGAAGCAAAAACTTTATTGATTCACTGTTATTATCTATGGAATATTATTAATTAAAATTTCTGTTTGTCTATAAAAAAGTAAGGCATTGATTGATTTATAGCATTTAAAATTTGAATTAACAACGTTAAAAGACCAATATTAGAAAACAAGTAGTAAATAAAATTCACACAATAATCACTGTAAAATTTATTTATTAGTACTGACTTATAATAAACATTACAAAACATAATAGAATTAAGAAGTCAAATAAAATAAAAATATTACAAAATTAAATTGTACATAAAGTTCTTTGGACGGATAAGAAAATGAGCATGTTTAGGCGAATAAGTCTTAGTATTAGAGTTTATTATTATTTTTAGATATCTGTAAATAATATGAAGGCGGTTAACGTTTTATGCGTGATGTTCGCGACGGTCCGGCTTCAAGTCCAGTGAGTGCAAGGACCGTAGAGACCTGGAACGCTCGAATAACGAGGGGTCTGTGTAAATTGGTTCGCTGCCGTCATCAAACGCGTTCGCCAGACGACCTGAAGATCCAGCCTCTTCACCAATATCAGTGAAATTTCTGCCTAATCCACTATAAATAAGTTATATGTAGATTAGTAAAATTAGATTAATTTATAAAAATAATTTAATATTTACATAACTACTTATGGATAATAATTAAGGAACAATAAGTTGGGAGTTGAAGAAAATTTAGATATTTTAGCGTCACACATGGCACGGTGGGCAAAAGTAATTTGAGAAACTAGTCATCAGTAACATTTCCCACCTTCAACCGAATTTTAGGCACTACGTGTTGAATAAACTCAACACAGCGCTTTGCCTTGTTACAAGAGCGGAAAAATGAAAAGATCCATTGTTTCATTTCCTCGAGTGGGGATCGAACCCATGACCTGTCGCACTTACAGTCGCACGTTTGTGCCATAATAAACAAAATACTAAATAATAATTTCTGAAAGCATTAGCATTTGCTAATAGCAATTATAAGAGGTCATCAATTAATTATGAAAAAGACTCTCCAATCTTTGTATACCACATTTTTTTTGAGTTTTTGAATAAAATAAGAGTGAATACCTTAAAGAGAATGGTTTGTGTAAGTGTGAGGCGGAGAACAGAGAAGGCCGCGTGGGCCGCGGCGCCGGCGCGGCGGCTCTCGGCGCAGACACCTCTATGTTCTTGCGTACTACTCGCCAGTAGCGCCTGGGGGGAATTAAAAGCATTTGGGTTAGAAAAATTGTTTTAGAACACGTATAAATATTTTGGAGGCCGTCGTAGTCCAATGGCATGTAATTAGAAGTGGCCAAATCGTTTTGGAAAGTTCTCTAAAAGCGCAGGTTTGGCTCCTTTTTATATTTATACACTTTCTAAAAATATTTTTTTAAGTGTAGAGTAACACTAGAAATGTTGAAAAAGATGTCTTGAGATATATGTACCTTTTTTATACTTATTTATAATTCTTTATATTCTAGCTCACTGCTTTTTTTATTGGCTTCACGAAGATGAACGAAGAACAAAGGAAATTAATAATCTAGTGTTACTATTAACATTCCGTCAAAATTGAAGCATAGCGTGCTGAGAAACGAAACTTAACGCTACGCTTTCGCTTGCCTTGTTGTTACCAGAACAAAGAAATTAAAATCTTAAATACATAATTTCTTCAAGTAAGGCTTGAACCCACAGTCGGCCTGTTACAGTCGCACGCTCATGGCCCTACGCCACGATAGGCTTTAGTAATACATTGTTATAAAATAATTTTGAACAATAAAATGACTGACTTGTAGACATAAAGCGCGACGCAGAGCAGCGCGAGCAGCAGCGCCAGCAGCGCGCACAGCGCCGCCAGCAGCGCGCGGTAGTGCTGCGCCGACACGCACACGCCCGCCGCCGCCACCACCGGCGCCGACGCGCCCGCCGCCCCCGCCCCCGCCGCCTCCGCCGCGCTCTCCGACAGCAGCTCGTTGCGGTTGTCGAACACCTGGGTAATTATCAATGTATTAATATAATACTTACAAACGCGAAACAGAAATAAACAAAACATTTTAAAAATTAAATTATTGAAATTTTGCCCTCTACCCATTAACCGATTGACCTGAAATTTGGTATAGGTAAACGCCGGACAGATAAAAATTTTTGATTAAATATGTTGTTGGTATACATGTCCTCAAGCCAGATACCCATACAAATTTTTGAAATGCTATGTAAGTTCGTAAGTTGTAGGACGTTGAAGTGTTAACTAACTATAGCGTATTTATTATTTCAAACGTAAAAAGTACCTAAGTCTTACGTGAAAACTAAACGTTGAAAATAAGTCGTAAAAACTATTTTTTTCAAAGTTGAACGCGTTTATTTTTTTTTTTTACAAATTAATCTTGGTATTCAGATAATCTTTAGATCGAGCTAGCATCTTCTGTTCCCCACTTTCCGCCGAATTTGAGGCATTGTGTGTTGAGTGGCGAAACTCAACGCCGCGTCTTGCCTTGTACCAGAGCGAAGAACTGAAAATATTAAATATCGGGGATCGAACCCACAACCTGTGGGTTACTATCACACGCTTGGACCGCTGCGCCACGACAGCCCTCAATTTTATTATATTGTGTATATTCAATATTATTATAGTACCTACCTATATAAATAATATTTTCTCCTTGTTAAAATAGTATTTATAAATAATATTGTAAAAATTCACAATAGGTATTAAAACTGAGATAATAACCCAAATATATTATAAAATAATAAAAAAAAAACTTACTTCAATCATTTTCCTAACATGGCTAGGCGTTTCTACTTCGTCCTTTAAATATTTATCAACTTTAGCTTCTTCATACGACACTTTGTAGACTGACGCTTCACTTTTATTATCTGTATTGTTTGTTTTTTCATCATCTACTTTGACTTCTGCATCTTCTATTTCAGTTGAGTTTGCTTCTCTACGTTTGCGACCAAATGACGGTTCAGAGCGACCTGTGTGACTTGGACAATATGCCTAAAAAAATTAAAACAATAGAGTAACTCTCTCAAAAAAAAATCTTTTTCTAATAATTACGTATTATTATTTGTTTTGTTTTTTCCAATAAATAAGAATAAACAAATTGTAGCTTAATTACACTAAATTACCGTGTACCAAAGCATATTGTCTATTGGCTGCTACAAAACAAAACCTGTGCATCCGAATTCTAAACACTAGGCTTATGCATATTTATATACATAACTTAATATGAAAATATGTACAAAAGTAAGTATATCTTGTTTAAAGTGGAAAAAATGCTGAATTTGAATTTTTATTTAACATACAATTTACTAAAGTTATAAATTAAATAAAAACTGAAAAAAATATCACAATAACCTTTTCTAGATATAAATAACATACTCAAAGAGCTGAAAGATAACATAATCTTTAATAGAATATAATATGACATATATAAAACAAGCGTTGTTATTTATTATTAGAAGCATGACAAAAATAAGGCATGTTTGTGTAATGTGCACAAATACAGACGATTATGTTCAGATAACCTGGAGGTAACCCCAAGTTATTGCTATTTAGCATATTTATATTTTTATTAAGCTCAATTGACGCATGCTGCTATCGTACGATGTACATATATCATCCATGCCATATATGGCATGTTTCTTTTCTTGCAAAAAATATTTATTATGAAAGTGTTATTTATTGATATAATTTATTAAAATACTATCAAATTAAAAAAAACAGCTTCACAGCAGTAGCACTACGGGGAAAATAGAGGTAACCTATTGTTAAGGCGCTCCGTCTCCTACTTTCCGCTCAAGTTTCAATATATTGAATGTTAAAAGACGATATTCAATGCCATCATATTTCTACCAGAGCGGGAAAATGAAAATAATTTAATATAATAAGTTCCCGAGTGTGGATAGATAGATCTGACAACCGTCTCATGATGGTTTTTAGTAATTAAAGAAAACACCATTTATTGGCTTGTCCAAGCTATTTAGGCAATAGGCCAGATTATCCAAAAAAGAAAATTGAAACGCTTTTAGCAAGATGAAACTTACCGGTTGGCAGCCATCTCTGCATGTCCTGACAGTAGCTTCGAATACTAAGAAATTGGATTCGGGAATTTTGAACGCATTGAATCTAGCTTCAAGTGAATCACCGCTACGACCTTTGTCCAGTTCGGGGAAAACATCTGGATCGACCGGACATCTTAAAACATTATTTAATAATTTCATTTATTTTCGTATCATGTTTATCTTAATATATACAAAATATCTTATATATAACTAGCGTCCTATCGCGGCCTGCTTGCGGGTTTGTTTCGTTGAATTCTATTTAATTTACTAATATATCTATATATAATCAATTATTTTCTTGTTCTAATAATAATATTGCCATCACTTCTAAGATCTATACATCGATAAAAAAAATTAGCTAAATGTATAAGAAATTAGTGGCAATTTTGCGAAACTAAATATTTTAATTTGACGTAACCTTTTTTTTATTTAAATATATTAATTTGACTTCATGTTGAGAGAAAGTTGCCAAAATAAAATATTAAAAGCTGCATTAAAATAGGGAAAAATACATTAAAACCATCTCCGAGTGAATGTAGGCCGGTTTATTTCTTAGCTTAAGACTGTACCGCTGTATCTAGTGTTACGACACTAAGTTCCGTTCCCCACTTTCCTGGCTGAACTTAACCCCCGCGCTTTGGCCTTGTTACCAGAGTGTTTACAAATTTCAGCTTAATACCTCTACGTAATCTCGAGATAAATGATCACGAGAGACGCATAGACAGACAAGAAAATATTCCATTATAAGGATTCCATTTCTCTATTTTGAATTAAAGAACCTCAATAAACATATTTATTTATTTAGGATCGTCAACATATAATTGACTATACATACCCAACACGATCAATAAGTTGAACAGAACGTCCCGAATAAGGATCTCTAGCGATCACATTAGTAGCAAATATATCTGTAGCATAATTATATCCATCTTGAGCTTCCAACCTAAATGTAAGAGGATCACCGACGGCAATGGTCGTCGTGGGTCTTCCTTGATACAAAATTAGTAATCGGACCTTGGAATTCAAGGAACTCTCCTCCGGGAGATATTCTATTGGTATCGGACTTCCGGACCTGTCGACCAAGTCATAGCCAAAACTATGGTTAGATTTAAGATTGTATTGCTTTTTAATTGATTGGTACTTTGAATGAAATCTGTATACTAAAATAATATTTATTTAATAAAATATGTAATTTAATTCAAAGTGACAAAATTTATAAAAGACCATATTCCATCTAGAAGAAATCGACTGGGCTAATTTTAAATTAGCCTTGCACTTGGAGAAAGTGAACTTAGATAACTTTCAGACCAGTTAAACCAGACTAGGCTGGTTTAAGGCTAAGAGATTTCATTCAAAGTTCATCGTTAGTAGCTGGTAGTGAATAACAGCACTCAAAATCATAAAATACATCCCCTGTACAATCATAATACATAGCCCCATACACACATATATGCCTACACGTCTAACTAACGCAAAAAAAAAACAAATTCAACACACGAAAACATTGAAATAAATAAAATGGAAATCTAAAAAGTATACAGTAATTCAAAGAACCTTAAAGCCCGAAATAGAATCCAGGAAAGCTCTGAAACATAAAACTAAAACTAAACTCTTAAAATCTCACACTCAAATGTAAACACACGATCTGTTAACTGTTAATCTTCACGTTCACAAAATTTACTATGTCTATGGAAAAACAGAAATGTTCAAAATAACTATGATATTATATAATAACATTAAATTTATATATGGCGTGTGTGTATACTTACTTATTGCTAATTTTTCACTGTTTTTCAATAGACATGAAAAGTTATATTAGACATCTCACCCAGCTCCAATATAATTCGATGTGACAACAGCTTCCGCCGGTCCTCGGAACAAGCACGTTAAGTTAAAACGTTATCTCTCGAAGTCTGGACGTTATCGCTAAATTGCACTACTACTATATTGGTCATTGTATCTCCGTACTGTAAAATGTATTTAAAATAGTCGTTGTACTTACACGTTTTACAAAACTTTAAATTGTTGTTTAATTGTGATATATTTTTGTACCTTATATGGAAAATTAACTTTTAATATATAAATTGTCTTTCACAAAATTGGAGACCTAAGAAAAATAACTAGACTAAAACTATTTGAGTTTTAACCGCCAATATTTTTATTATGCTCAGTTACTTTAATATAATGCTTTTATTCCCTTTTCAAACGTAAACGTTTCAAATAATAAACATGTTGCACGTTCGTTTAGATAACGTAAAGTAGTAGGTAGAACTCACTCGTTGCGTCCACACTCCGGATAGCCGTGAGCCCCGGTTATCCGTAACACATTGTTGGTGGCCGCCATTGCCGCGAAGAACAACGGTCGTAAAACCCATACGTGTACATCCTACCATAGAAGCCCTCGGGAAGTCGGAGTGTGAACTCCATGCCGTCTTCATTGCAAACTTGTGACACTATAAATATTTGATATCGATCTTATTATATGTTCTGTTTTTAATTCGGTAAAAAGATAAAAATATTATTAAAAAGCTTGCCGTAACCTTTTTTATTAAAATATCATTTTAGTAATACGTAATTTTAAGATTTGTGAAACAGAACATGGTCAACACATCAATGTAGTTAAACAGAAATACGTAAAAAACACACTTGAATTTCAAATGCTTCTTACCATCTAAACAATCATCAGCAATACGCCCCAAAGCTCGTTCATAGAAATCGTATTCATTGGCGGTGTTATCAAAATGTGCGGGGTTTGGCGGCGTCCAGTTCCGGTGTCGCGGTCGCTAAGTTCGCAATTGTCGCGTGGTTCTGCACCGTACTTCCTTCCCTGGAATGTGTTTAATAGGTTATGATTGTCACCAAAAAAGGTAAGAAAAA